>BQNB010003251.1:0-116512 GCA_026074375.1 Tanacetum coccineum
AGAAATCAGTCAAAAACGAACACGAGAACGGATGAGTGATCAAGAAGCTAAAGAAATCATGCTTCAGCCTTCTACAGTCAACTGCAGCTAAACCTCAGTCAACCAAAACCAAGCTCCATTGTTTTATAAAGTTCAAGGGCTGAATATGCAATTTATCCAAAGTTACTTTTATCTTAAAATTGTGCTTGCCAAACACAAGGGCCGGTTATGTAATTACCTCATAGTACCAAAAGGGCGCGGGTATAATACCGGGTCAAATCTACCCATGGGTCCATCTCTCAACCAATCACACGCTTAACCCCAACCCGATTACCCACAATTAACCCGAACCCTTAACCCGACCAACCCAGTTACATTTATAACTCATTTACAGTTACTGTGCCCCATTTACCCCCAAATGCGATCAACACTCACTCACACACACATGAACACCAAGAACACCCATGAACCCTAGTTTCTTAACCACTCACCCACACGATAATTAACCATAGGGTTAATATCCCCTCACACTCCTTAACCATCCTGTCACTATCAATCATCCCTCAACCCAATCCACCGTGGCTGAAAGAAGGATTGTGATTGGTGGATGTGACGTATGTGAGTATTAACACTCACATAACTAACACACATATATCCACGTCATTAATCCGGGTTATACACACCTTTAATCGAACGATTGAGCTTCAAGATCAAGGAGAGAGAGTGATTCAAGGGCTGAGATAAGAGATAGAAGGATCGAGAAGATGGAGCTTCGGGTATAAATACCCCTATCATTCCAGCATAAGAGAGTAATTTTTAGTGGTTAATTTTTCAGTTTATTGTAGTATTTTAATTTTTCGATTCAGTTTTTTAGTAGTACTTTTTTTTTTAATGTAATTTGAATTTCCTGTCGAATTGTAATAAACTATATTTCAGATTTAATAAAAGTTTTATTTTATATTAATTCGAGTCTTCATTCTGTCGTAGAATTCGTTTCTTCATGTTAAGATTCTGTCAACAATTTTTTGTGTTTGTTATTGTTGATTCGATCAAGGCTTGATACCAATTTGGAAAAAGCGATGGTTTTTATGCTAAGTTATCAAGAGGGTGTAGAAGACTGAGGTCAGCTTATAGTTAGAATATATTGTGTTGAATTGAAGCTTATGTTTGAATAAGCCATAAGCCCCACTTAGCTTATTATTTGCTTTCCTGTTCATGCTGGAAAGCCAAGGTACACCTTATTTTTGTTTTACATTTGTTCTTGTTCTTTTTTCTTAATAAGCTGTGGATTATTTGCACTAGTAATCTGTTTTATAGGAGCTTAAATATGCTGTGTGGATTTGCTAAACTACTTGATTCATTCATACTTTATTAATAGTAATAATTGTCAAGTGACCTTGAATCTCTTGTTTACTTTGTTTTTGAGGGTAGAGATTTTAAGCTTAAAGAGCTTAATAAGCTTAATAATCTCATACAGCTATTTGTAATAATAGAGTTAAGATTTATAAAAGTTGACTTAAAAATTCAGTGAATAAGCTTTTTGAATCAAAGAAGGTATGCTGTTGTTAAAGGTTAGAAGCTTCAGACCTGTTCAGCCTTCATAATTTCAGTTAGATTTAAAGTTACACATTGAGTCCTGTTACTTACACATTTTAGTCCTTTTAATTTGCAATAGTTATCGCTTCTGTGAGATTAATTAATAGTTCTAGTTGAAGTCCCTTGGTAAGGGACTGTTTATAGCCATAAGATTCAACCCTTTTTTTTGTTTGGTGGGTGTTATTTTTATAAAAAACTTAATTCCCCCACCTACCCTTATCTTTCTGTCATGTCACTTTTAGACCCTTGTTTGGCAAATTTTAGTTTAATTTTGTATAAAAATAGTTTTTATAAATAATAATATTAGTTTTTAGTTTAAATTACTTAAATAGTTTTTAATAAATAGTATTAAGAATAAGGGCTTTTAATAAAATTTAATTTTCTGCAATTTTTCTCTTTATAAAAAGTATTTTATAGAATTTATAGTTTAAGTTTTATATTTTTAAAAATTAATCTTCAAATTTAGTTTTAAAACATTTAATTTTCAAACCTTTAGTTTTTTTTTATTTTAACCTTTTAAATAGAAAAATTTAGTAATAAAAAAAAATGTTTTTCTCATCTTTTTAAATAATTTAGAGTTAATTTAGTTTAAAAAGTATTTTTCTTAGTTTTTATCAATTTAATTTCTATTTTTAGAATTTAATTTAGATTAAATAGTATTTAATTTAGATTAAATAGTATTTTTCTTAAATGTCGCATTTTATTTACTTTCATAATTAGTTAATTAGTTGTTTAATTGTGCCTTTAATTTTAGTAGTATAATTAAATCAAAAAAAAAATATCTCTTCTCTTATTTAAATCAGGATCTAAACTTAAACAAGGTTTCCATTGCACGAGTCATTGGGGAAACGACCCGGGTGATCATACTTGCCCGGTTTAATATACGTATTTTATATTATATTATATATATTTTTGAGAGTGAATTTTATCAAGGGTAACTTGGTATCTTTCTTAATTACTCTCGGGATTATATTATTTTATATTATATTTTACGTGTATAAAACTACCAATCACAAATCTTCAAATTCTGTAGGCTTTTTGTAATGATTCCTGATGGAGAAAACTCAGTATAACAAACATGATGTAGAAGTAGAATAACCCAAACTTGTATCTTATGTCTTGTACTATTTACGTGACTCCAAACTCATACTGCTGATTATGAGTAGACCTTAATCTCTTGACAAAATCCTTATCTTCAATGAGACACCAAGCACTACAACGTAACTCTTTTAAGTGATAGCAAATGTGCGCATTGAGCACCATTGCTAGATTTTGCAAGTCTTCATCAACACCATATAAGCACGAATAAGTTATCTTTAAATGTTGCTAGCCGTTTAAGATATGATAAGAACACGTACCCAAGTAATTCCACTTCATCATCAAATAAGTGATAAACAATCGTGAAACGGTTCCTTGTCTTTTGTTTATAACAATTGTCCCCAAAATGTAATAAGACCCCAAATCTTTAATATGACTCTTCAATTATTGACTTCCAATGTATCACTGCACCTCGTGCCTTATTGACCTGAGAAAAACATGCTTAAAACGTCAACATAAAGTTGGTGAATTCATAGGTTTATGTAAATCAATAGTAGGACCGCAAGATTTCCAAGTGTATGATTAAGCAACAAATGCAAACATCATAAAAAGTAATTACATTTCCTAAGCTCATGACACTGAAGCTCGACAGGTATGAATGCAATAAATTGCCAATAAATGCCCGTGAATGATGTTCTAACCCGCAACATCCCAATCCGACATGGTATACGTTTGTTGTCCGGCAACCCGGCACAGTGAGCGCTACTCACCCAAACGGGGATGTCAGTCCCAAATAGATCTATTTATAACATTCGCGCTCACAACCTAGTGATTGACAGTTCATGATAAAGGGCTCAGTGGGTTATCGCTACTTAGGCAAACACGTAATCGTAGTATAAAATGTACACTTGCGTCTAATTTGTAAAACAAAGCATGTTCTCACCCCCAAGGATGTAAATCGTTTAAATAATTGTAAAGCATGGGGCTATGAACCCACCTTAGTAAATAGTCCTCTGAAAATGATAGTATATATCCAAGTATGAATCACACCGTCAAATACCTAAGTAAATACGGCCAGTCTTAGTCTACAAGTTTAGGCTAAAGACTCAATGTATAAACTACAGTAATTTGCTAGTTTATATATACTGTTATCACTTGTGTGGTGGTGCACATGTTTATCGTATTTGAAAATGTTTGATGGCTCTTGGGAAGGTATACGATTTCGCACATTCTTGTATACGTATAAATGTTATTAATAAGTATTCGTATTTATTAAATTGTAGGTTTACTTGTATAATATTCGAATATAATTCGTCCGATTCGCTAAGTGTAAATAAAATCACCTTTGTTTATAAATTACCCTTTAGTTTTATAAATTACAAAACAGTCCCTTATGTTTATGAAAATATAGTATTTACACTTTAGACCCTTAAGTTTTCACCTGTACATATTTAGTCCTTCAACTTTACAAAGTTACACTTTAGGTCCTTATATGTTTCTAATAGTCCCTAAAGTTTCAGAATGACCCAAAACAATCCCTTAAGTTATCCAAAACAGTGAGTTAATAGTTTTAAACCTCTAAGTTTCAAAATTGACACATTCAGTCCCTGAACTTGTAAAAATAACATTTTTAGTCCGAATAAAGTCTAGTTAGGGATAATATGTTTCATTTGACTCTAATAAGCCACATAGGCTGTGCCAGCTTATAAATAAGCTCGGACGAGCTTATTTTGGCTTATTGAGCTTATTGGGCCCATTAAGGTCCATTAAGCTTTTTAATGGTCCAATCTAGTTTCCAAAGATACAAAAGTACTTGTTAAGCTTATTTAAGTTATAATTATTAGTTTGGCTTATTAATAAGCTCAAAAGAGCTTATTTAGGCCTATTGGACTTGTAGGACCAATAACCTTAACCGAAAGTAAATAAAAAGGTCCATTTACCTTTATTGATTTCAACTTACTTTCTAGTTTTATTAAGCACTCAAGATTCCAATTAAGTTATTTTTAAGTGTGGGGCTTATTCAATAAGCTGCTACGCTCGTTAATGGGCTTTTTTGGCCCATTATGGACCCGATAACTATTTTAAGATTTTGGGCTTTCTCCTTTATGGCCCATTGTCGTTTCTAAGCTTATTACAAGACCTATAAGTTGTCCAAGCTCACAAATAAGCTGTTAAAGCTTATTTGTGGCCTATGGACTTTAGTAGCTACGGTAATGGGCTAACGAGCCCATTTTAGGTCCGTTTGGTTTTTAAATCATGCAATGGTCCATATTGGTTTCAACTAAGCTCGTTGGATTATTAATAAGCTCATTGAGCTTATAAATAAGTTGTGGGTCTAATGGCTTGGCTTATTGGGCCTGCTTGAGGTCGCTCGTGGCTGTTGGGCTTGCACGGCCCAATAGAAAGTTTTTACTCATGCATGCTTGTTATATATATGTTCACCAAGTTTCCTAATTCAATTAATAAGCTCGAATGAGCTTATTTATAAGCCATGGTTATCCCATAGTTGGGCCTGTTGGGCTAGTTGGGCCCGAAGGTGGTTACGTTTGGTTTACACGTGAGTACACGTGGCCCATTAGTCTCCTAGCAATTTACATAAGGTTCGACAAGTCCTAGTGACGAAATGTCATGTGTTTAACGTGTAAACACGTCGTGTTTTACATGCAAGCGTTTGTTTATGTAGTGTATACGTTCCCAAGCCTTAGTGTCATGTTTACTTGAAAAGTTTACGTGTGGTTTCGTACAAATTTCACGCATAAGGGTTATTGTTTGCGCGGAGGTCCACGTTTTCATATAACGAAATGTTTAAGATCTTGTTTGTTATTAACCCTCGTGTTACGTGTTGTCTTCACATTTTAACACCACACAAGTCGTGCATACGCAATTACATTGCGTATAACACACATATTTCGCATTTACTATGCGTGAACTCATGCTAGCATAACATTTATATATTGACGAGACATATTGACTAGTTCACAAGGAAAACAAATATAATACGAGTGGTATAGTGACTTACAAGAGTCCTAGTATATAGTTTCGTGGATTAGAAGACAACACAATGTGTTTACACCCAAACGTGTAATATTCCTAAGCTTCAAAGCTTGGTATACCCAATCCTTAGCTCGTATACACTTCTTAACACCCTTGTATGCTAACTTAAGTGCACCTTGTGTCCTTAGAAGGAATGTGGGTCGTGTATGGGTTCGGTTATAAGAGAACCAAATGCAAGAGAGAGTAAATGAGTATGGTTTATCCTTGAGAGGGTTTGAGAGTTTTAGAAATGTTTTAAGTGACAATATGAGTGTGTATTTATAGGCGAATGAGCTAGTTACATACCTCCTAGTCCTAAACAAACCAAACCGTGCCCTTAACAAGGTGGTTTTGTAGTTTTTAGTTAGTCACACATTGTATTTAGCTAAACCACTAAGTACATGTCTTAATTAGAGGATATTTGTACAAGATTGAGCTAGATTATGGAAATCTTATGGGTTTTGTGCATATACATGCACTAGCCGGTTATACAAGGAAAAAGAGAGACACAATGGTTATTAACCATTGTGTAATAGGTTAGTGGGAGACATTAAGGACTAAAATTAATTAATGGAACTTTGTACATATACTTAAGGATCAAAGGAAGATTTCTAGTTGTTTTGGTGCCTAATATTCGGCCATAGTAAGTTATGTACACAAAATTTACTTAATTTTTGTATTAAGGTTTTAAAAGTGGGTATTGGTTTGAGTCTAGGTAAGTCTAGGTATTTCCGAGGTGTGTCCAAATGTATTTTTATTGCAAAACGTAAACCCTTTACGTGACCAATTGAAATAAAATACGCAAAGTTAATAATTATCTTCTCAATAATTATATATTACTTGGTCGATGTAAACCTTCATTTATTGGATGACCGTTTACATTAAATGATTACTTCTAGTCTACGCGATTTAGCTTAAAAGTTAAATTAAAAGTAAAGGCGTATTGGACCAAAATAAATAGCGACGAATAATAAGAATCGTGAAATGACCTAAAATTGAGAAATGTTACAGAAATGTTGTTAAAAAGTTGAGCATTTCTTGTTTGTACATTGTACTTAATAGTTTGTACAAGATTCGTTAGGAAAACAGAGGTAAAACGGCTATTTTGGATGTTATGCTTAATAACTTGTACATTGTGCTTTTAAAGACTTGTACATTGACTTTGAGGGAGTTTGTATTTCAAATGAGATGTTATATTACTTGTACATATGATTTAGTAGCTTGTGCATTCACTTTAGATATTAACTTTACATGGAATTAGGGTTTTAGAGGTATACGATAATGGTTTAAAGCCTGTCTTGATATAACATTGCAAATAGTACATTATATAAGTAATGTACTTTGCAAAAATGATATTAAGATATTGACTTGATATGTTATAATGTTTGCTTGACATAAATGTAGGTAGGATTGCCTTAGGTAGGTTGCGTGAGCTCGTTAACTTTAGTTATGCAAGTTACGTTGCATATTGAGATATTGGTAATGCAAGTAATGTAATAAAGCAAAAAATTTCCCTGAAAAAAGGTGGTTCATATATAATAGATAGATAGTACATTGCATCTAACTTAATAGATGGATATTTACATTGATGAAAATTTACGGGTTGTTATATTTAACACCTTAAAATTGTCACTTTTTTCGTGTATAAAAGTAAAAAAAATCAAACCACAACCAAAAAGATGTTTGGAAGCCATAAAATCCATGTACCAATAAGCCAGAACCATTAGAAGAGAGAAAGTTTCAAGCTTTTGTATAAAATAAGCAATATCCAAACACACTCGTGGCTTTTTGCTTAAAAATAAGCTACGACATAAGCTATGAAAACTGAATAAGCCACGAAACACCACTAATAAGCAACCCACAAACACGAAATGCCCCTGATTAGCTCTTGATACCAATTATACATGATACAAAACACCTTTTTGGGGGGACGGGATTGATCAAAATAACATAGATATGCCATGGTTGTTTTAGTGAGAGAAATTAGAGAGAGGGTGAAGAAAACAAATGTGTGTAATATTAGCTTGAATGAAAATGATACAAATGAACTTCCACACCCCTCATGGAGACCCATGAGGGGTATTTATATGACTAGGATATCTAAGCTATTCCTAAATAACAAAAGTAACCCTTGCGTAGCACGCAGTGTTAATAACTAGTCCAATTCACGTGTAAGACGCCAGCTTTACAAAATAGTAAGTCTAACACCCTTTTGGAATGAAAATTTTGAAAATGATGAAAAAGACTCTCTAGCTCCTCTCCTCACATTCTATAACTTTCATATGATATCTACAATACAAACATGACATATAACATTCTTAACCAAGGATATCCCATATCTTTTCAAAATATTCTTCACCACTCATTCTCTATTCATCTTCTTCTCCACAACATTCAAATTTCACACACACACACACACACACTTCTTCATCCTCACCCTTGATCAATCCATGTCATCAATCAAAGTTCCCACACTCTTCTTATAACAACCCATAATTTTCCAGTATTTCATAAATGTAATATCTACTTACTATATTAAGTACTACTTTTTCACGGGAATAAATTTTTGTTTCATTCCATTCCATTACGTAACATAGTTTACATTTCTAAAGTAAACAAGCACACGCAACGACCTATGTCTGATCTATTTATATGTACATCAAGTAAACGTTCTAATATGTCAAGTCAATAATCTATTATCTATTTTATCAAATACGTTATCTATTTAACGTGATTTTCATGAACATTTACAAACGTATCAAATGAGTCAAAAGAATACTTAAAAGAACATTCGTACCTGAAAAATCCCTAAAAGTGGCAAGCACCAAATCCATCAAAATCCTCAACAAAATCTACATAAACATATTAAGCCTAAATTAGAATTATGATATGAGCATCCTACTTTTTTTCTTGACATCCTACATCCCGTTCTCGAATCGAAAACCTTCATAATATAATACTACCTCATACGTTGACTATGTATTAATGTGTTGTCTAACCATCACAAAACCTCATAGTACTTAAAACAATTTATTTTTATTCAAGCTACTAGGGACCAAAACATTACATAACCATTTCGTCAAAGGGTTTTACTATATTGATAGAAACATGTAATTTATTTTTGTAAAACCTTAACTACTTCAGGGACATTATATAAGAAAGCCAGCCATGAGTAATACACCTTCTTCATGCAATGCATCTTCTTCATTTGTAGTTTAGCCTCTTTATATAATATTATGACGTAGTCTATAAGAATCAAACTCGATTACTATTGTTATTGATCAATATATATAAGGTCATACATGGATTCGTAAAACTATGATTCAATATCTTAACTATGATCAAATTCGACCTTTGGCATTTTTCCTTTAGTTTATAAACAAAATTACGTCAATACATGTTAAGCTTTTATAATGAATTAAGTGCCGTGTTTTGCAACGTAAATAATAATAAAAGATATGAAATATGTCTTGAAGTCTAGGGGCCAAACTTGTCAAATTTTAATTTTAATTAATAACACGTTTCCCTCCCAAAAGACTTTCTTCCCCGTTTAAATTGATAAAATGATACACGAATCTAATTCCCTTCTCGCGGACTCGTATGATTATCGTCATTGAAAACCAAATATACCACGATGATCGTTGAAAGACCACGATCGTAATGGTATAGGTTAGAAGACCCGCGATCAAACGTTACTCGAACCCGAACCGTAACTAAGCCGAAAGGAAACTTCACCACCACTCCCTCACACCCTCGTCATCACTATGTCATAATCTTGAGCACCAAGTAAACCCTTCACCTCGTCACTATGTCATCACCATGACCTCATCTCCTTGGGCTTCAAGGCTTACTAGCCTCGTCACCCTTTTGCTAGCCACACAACTTTCACCACATCATTCCACCAACACTTGTTCCTTACTCCATAGCCCTTGCACCCCACTCCACGCATAAGACTTGGCCACCAAGGCTTAACATCATCACCATGTTGTCTCCTCTATGCCACGGCTACAAACCCTCCACACAACCCCATCCACCTTGTAACTTTGACACACCAAATTACTATCCCTATCATCACTCCTTGCTCACTAATTCTCTCACCCTCTCTTGACACCTAGCTAATCCAAACTTGGGATCCAAGGGGGTTCGGCATTATAAAGTGGCACGCACCTTTTCATTTTTATTCACACCTTCACCTTCAATTCTAACTCTCTAATGGAGTCTCAAGGATGATCAAGAGAAGCAAGTAAAGCCACAAGACCAGGAGATTAGCTAAGAAGTGAAGAAATGAAGGCGTGAGGAAGTTATTCTAGGTGTACGAAGAGAAACAACCCCATACGACCCGTTTTCAATCCATTAACCTCAAACCCAGGTTCTTCAAGCTCTCCTACTGTTTCGATACTCTTATAATATTCTAATAATCATAAATATACTCTTGTTACAAGCTTTTAACTTAAAAATCACTCGTTCTTGAGTTTTGATCCAAACCGTGACCACGAAACCCTAATTTCGTGTTTTTCTTTAATCTATAAGCTAATCTTGTAAAATATTGTTATAATCTATCCTAATAAGCTTAACTAGCAATATTATAATCACTTTATTAAGTCTTGAAAAGATTTGAATTAAAAACCTACGCGTTTTCGTTTTTAAACCCTAATTCGACCCGTTTTGATTTCTAGCTTAACGAATCGTTATTATAAACTTTCGTTACGTTAAAACTTCTTATTTTAGCTTATATTAATAAGCTATAACCTGCAAATATCATTTGGAGTCTTAAAATAAGCTTGCATGGCATTTTGGACTTGTTTTGCAAAAGTATTCCATGCAAGGGGTATATATCGTAACTTTCTGAAATTAATAACTAGAGGGGCTGAAAATGTCATTTTCTTAAAGTTATAACTATAAGGACTTATTTTGCCAAGTTTCAAAGTTAAAGGTTTAATATGTAAATACTTTTTATATAAAGGACTAAACTCGTAAAAGTTTATAATCCAAGGGTATATTTTGCCAATTTTGCAAACTATTAAAATATTATATTTTATATTAATTATAAAAAAATATATATATATTATCCTAATTTTTCAAGAAACTTAAAACTATAATGTATCACATTACTAGGGAGCTTCATGTGAGGGGTTTCATTTGGGTATACGTTTTGACGAGTTTGCTGGATTTACGATTTAAAGTGTCCTGGCTCCTCAAACGTTTACTACATGACCTCTGAATTATGATGGCCCGAACAGTGATACGATATTTCCATAATAAATTCAATCAAAATGATATTACATTAAAGGCTTTATGACATAAAACATATCCAATCAAACTAAGACTCAACATATTATCCCAGGTTACGTGACGAAACTGCTTTCTTTTAATTGATATACTGAATTTCCACGTTCAAGTAGATAACATCGTGTTACCATACAGACGCATTTCATTTGATATACTTTTGCCATTAATCAGATTTCCCTGTTAAGGTGAAGTTCATAACCTCGCCTTTACTTATTTACATGTTTTATAAACCCGCGAGGGGGATACATGCTTGTTTACAAACTCTTTTACATACTTATTTATTTTATAACAATGTGATTACTTTTCAAAGACTTAGTGAAGTTCATAGCCTCGCTTTTACTTATTTACATGCTTTATAAACCCGCGAGGGGGATACATGCTTAAACTATGAATTTTGAACAACATGATTATTTTACCATAAATGCAAGTGTTTTTCCAACTGTATGCTATCCAGACATGTATGCTATCCAGATATATTATTGCCTAAGTAGCTTCCAGTGCCATTATTTCCATATCATGAACCATTAATTGCTTACGAGTGAGCGCGAATATTGTGGATAGATCTAACGGGGGTAATGGCTCCCGTTGGTATACCCGTTCATGGGGTAGCCAAACGCACTATATTTGACTTATTGGGTAACCTTGGCAAGTTACCTTTCCACGAAGACATCTGTTCCCCAACCAATGTCACTGTGGTGATGTCCATGTTAACGTATTGGTGTCATGAGCTTAGATGCAATAATAATATTTTTCATGACAATTGTCCCTGCAATGCAAATATTTCCATTATGATAACTTGTATTCAACTATTACATTTCAAACCTATAAATTTCACTCAACCTTTGTGTTGACCCTTTTTATGCATGTTTATCCGAGGTAATTGAGAAACTTATGGCATGGAGTGGCATGGACTTGAAGATGGCTAAAACATGTTATCAATCACATTTTATGTTTCTAGATTTTGGGACCTACCTTTGTAAAACTCTGATTTTAAATGAATGATAACGTATCTTTTAAAAACATCTCTTTTGAGTCGTTTTCTATGATTGTGTCTGTGATTCATGAAGTAATACCCCAGATTAGCTTCCGCTGCTATATGTCAAAAATGGGGGTGTTACACTTCTCTGCTCCACGCTTAGATTAAAACTGAAACAAACACAACAAACACAACAAAAACACTTTCTCTTCTACCCTTAATCAAGCCACCTCATCAATCCAAACTCCCTTATTCTCTTCTCAAACATTATATTGAACTCTCATCTCAAACAAACACAATCTCTCTCACAATCAAACACTTCTCACTCACATAAGAAATATAACTCTCTTATCACCCTTGAACTTGCCATATCATTTATCCAACCTATCTCTTCTCTTTACATCCTCACCCTCAATTTCAAACTAAGATCAAGAGGCTCCCTTATATCACATCATGACAATTCATTCATAACCCATCCTTCTTATCGAACATGTGCTTAAAGATCCTAAAACTCAAATTTCAAATCTTCCCCCTTTCTCTCCAAGCAAAGAATATTCCAAGAATATTCTTTTGTACCATTAACTAGCTTTTTAAATCTTTAGTTTCATCCTAACTAAGCTAGTTACACTTTGAGGAATACCCAAAATACCCCTTTCCTATAATCATTTTCTCTCTTTACATTATCAGATAAGCAAAATGCTTTTAGTACTTCACAAATGTTTTATCAAATGGCTATTTGAGTTGGTTAACCTTGAGCATAAGAATGATTGATAAACACATTGGGAGAAGAGATAATTGTAACCATATACATATAAAATGACAGCAATTGAATGCCAATCCCCAGGTTTTATTTGTAAAGTCTCTATTCCTTGGTAATCAAAGCCCAAAGATCTAAAAATTAGCCCATGCTTAACTAGCCAAGAAGACAAATTACCTGCATCTTTTTTTTCTCTCCCGCATTTTTTTGTATAAATATTTCAGATTTACGAAGAAATTTCTAAAGATTGAGCTGCGACTTTTTATTATGTGCAAAGGATCCTGTTTAATTTACTAATTCATGGGAATATACTGAACTTTTTTATTTGAAAAATGTTTCAAGAGGAATTTCTAAGGTAGATGGTGGTTAGGTCATAGCGTGAAGTATAATTAGGGGTTTAACAAGTGCGGGTATTTAAACGCCAAAGTCCCAAAGAAAAACATTTCGGGTATCTGGCGTGCTGGCCACGCACTAACGCGTGGGCAGCGCGCTAGGGTCGAATTGTTTTCCCAAATTTCGGACTCTTGGCCTATAAATACCCACCCTTGGCCTTTGTATTCCTTACCTATTGCAAACATTCTTTCCTCTCTTTTATTTTCTCTAATCCTCTAAGTCTAACACCTTTGTGTTCTTAATCTAATCTTCTATCATTTATTGAAGAACACGCATCTCTGTAAGAGAGCTACACAAGTACCTAATCTATACTTTTGTGTTTTATTGAGAGTCTTCTTTCTCATACCCTTTCTTTAGAATCGAGTCTCTAGGTTAGCTTAGGACTTGGTTCACCATCTATCTTTTCATTCAATCGAGTTGTAAGGGAAGTCTTGTATCCATGGGATCAAACCTAGATCATTAGGGATCTAGTTGGGGTTTAATAAGGTTCTAAGGGGAGGGCTTTTAGAGTTATAGGTTAAGTCGAATCACGGGTTATTAGGGGTGGATTTCAAGGATGGAATACCGTAGGTAGTAACTCTTCTGTGTGAGCGTCGGTCATTGTTGAAAGCTAGTGGAATTAAATTATAATACGGTTTATATTCCACCATAAGGATTATACTAGTATGGTGTCGGAGTCATGGATTTACAACTGGAGATACGAAAGGACTAAACCCCCCCCCCCCTCTCGAACTAGTATACATCATGGTGTCTCTTCTTCTTTATATCTACTTATTGTTTTCATTGCAAAGTAGATTAGTACACCACTCGACTCTTTTGAGACTTGAAGTTTTATAAACTTTAAAGAAGTCAAGAAAACCGTATTCACCCTCCCCCCTCTACGGTTCTACAGACATGATTCGTCCATCTCTGCTATTCTTTCTAACATATACATGCAGGTAATGACGTTGGTGTTCACCTCAGTTCTAGTGTCATCAAGGACACATGCTCATACTCTAAGCTCAAGGATATATTTAAGGCATCAATCAAAGAATTAAAGAAAGCTATGAACATTCAAGATACACTTCCACACGCTCTGATAAACAAGATCTTCCTCAAAGAACATTGAGTATAAGATTGCAAGCAGATCAAAGCGAAGATCTATGGTGAGTGAGATTGTTAGCTTTCAAGTGATGTCTTAGTATGAGTATGTTCGTTAAGAAGTCATTCACGCCAAGAAGTATCCAAGATTATCTCAAGGCTAAAGACCAAGATATCAAGATAAATTCAAAAGATATCAAGATCCAAGATCACAAGCATGCAAAAGGAACTACAAAGGAATTCCCAAGAATACAAGGTTCCAAGATTCACGACGTTACAAGAAGTGAAGCCGTATGTGCAATGACCACCCCTTAGGGGGAGATTATTAGCTTTAGTTTTTAGTAAAGTGATGGTTATAATATATTCCCAAACCTTGTATAGGATTATTATAGTTGGCGGGAATTCCCTAAGCTAGTTAGGCCTAAGTTACTGTCTTAAAGCCCATTAAGTGTTTATGTTTTGGCCCATGGAAAGCCCAAATAGGGTCTGGCCCAACTATTTATATAAATACCCTCTCCATAGCTTAGAGATGGTGTTGGTTCTTCATTTTTCATTTATGCAAGTTTCTTCCATTCTCTCCATCTCTTTCTCTCTCTAACTCTTCCACTCTCTAAACCCTCTTATTTCTTTCTTCCTTAATCTATTTTGTAATCATGTTTGTGTGTGAAATGGGATAGCAACATCCTTACAAGCTTTCAAAACGAACAAAAAATGTCAAAAACAAATCATTTAATGAATTGTCAAAAAGGTTTTCAGAATTAGAGAAACAATGCATTTCTCTAGAACTTTCTTTGCAACAAAGTTAAGAAAAGATTAAGAATGACAAACTTTGGAAAAAGCATGATACTCTTTTGGTTTATGATCTTAACAACAAAACCTTTAAGATAAATGATTTGAAAGCTCAGTTGCAAGACAATGACATTGCAATAAGTAAGTTAAAAAAAACTCATAGAAAAAATGAAAGGAAATTATGTGGATACTAAGTTTGTAAAACCATCAGTTGCTCGACAACTAAATGCTTTTAAATTTAAAAAACCATCAGTTTTGGGTAAACCGGCTCCTTTTTCAGATTCTCTTTAAAAGAAAGATTTTTCAAAGTCAAGGTCAGTTACTAGAACTAATGTGACACAGGATTTAACAAAACCAATCACTCCACATATTTTGCCTCAAAAACAAACAGACTCAACAGTTCAAAAGAACACAAATGTGATTGCACCAGGAATGTATAAAATGCATACTAGGCCAACACAAACTCGAACATCCCAGTCACATCAGGATATTAGAAAAACTAACAAACGTGTGTCTTTCTCTACAGGAGTAATTCCCGCTACTAGCTTTAGTACCCCACAGCTTAAGAGCACTCAAATGAAAGATAGGGTCATGCAAAGCATTAGTCAAGTGAAGAAGATGGAAGTAGAAGACCACCATAGGAATTTTAAGTTTTCTAATAATAAAGCATCTATAACTGCGTGTAATGACAGTTTGAATGCTAAGACTTCGAATGTTAATTTTGTTTATGTGACTTGTGGCAAATATGTGTTCAATAAGAATTATGATTCGTGTGTTCTACATTATATTACTGGCGTAAAGTCTAGAACTAAGAAACCCATTGCAGTGCCCATTAGTACTAGAGAACCCAAGAGAACAGTAAACCAATTTGTAGCAACACATCATAAGAAAATCGTTGATTCAGAATCCACTATCCAGAAACCTAGAAGTAGATTAAGAATGCTTTATGAGAATGTTAGTAAGACATGCAAATGGTGGTACACTAAGCTTACACCACCAGCATATAAATGGGAACCTAAGTCTAAAACAGGAAATGTGAACACGAATGTTAGTTTGCCTATAGGAACTGAATCTAGGTCTACTAATATTTCAGAACCCACATCTGTTAGGGGATCCAATTTGTCCAACACTCCATTGTCTTTAAACTCTTTGGA
Source organism: Tanacetum coccineum (assembly GCA_026074375.1). NCBI lineage: Eukaryota > Viridiplantae > Streptophyta > Magnoliopsida > Asterales > Asteraceae > Tanacetum > Tanacetum coccineum. The sequence continues at coordinate 16,085 of BQNB010003251.1, forward strand.
AGCTCATAGAAATCATCTTGTTCATCGTCGACTCTGGGTGCACAAAGCACATGACAGGAAATCTCAAGCTTCTAAATAATTTCGTAGAGAAATTTCTGGGTACTGTATGGTTTGGCAATGATCAATTTTCACTGATTCTTAGATATGGAGACATGGTTCAAGGAAACATCACAATCAAACGGGTTTACTACTTCAAAGGCCTCAATCACAATCTTTTCTCAGTTGGTCAGTTTTGTGATGCGGATTTAGAAGTTGCATTCAGAAAATCTACATGTTTTATTGGAGATCATCAGGGAAATGAATTACTTACAGGTAGTTATGGATATGATCTCTACACAATTAAAATTTAAGAGTCATCTCTCCTAATCCAATTTGCTTCATAGCTAAGGCTTCAACGTCTCAAGCATGGTTATGGCATCGTCGTCTCTCTTATTTAATCTTCGACACCATCACTTGCTTTCTAATAAAGATATCGTGAAAGGCCTACCAAAACTGAAATACATCAAAGACCATCTACGTTCTTCTTGTGAGATGGGTAAATCTAAGCACAATACTTTCAAGTCAAAAACTAACCTAAGCTTAATATGACAGTTATATTTGTTACATATGGATTTATGTGGTCCCATACGAGTTGAAAGTATCAATGGAAAGAAGTATATTCTCGTGATCGTCAATGACTACTTAAGATATACATGGACTCACTATCTGAGATCCAAAGATGAAACACCAAAAGTTCTCATCACTTTCCTTAGAATGATACAAAGAGGACTTCAGGCTTAAGTAAGAACAATGCAAACTGACAGAGGTACAGAGTTTCTGAACAAGAATCTTCAAACCTACTTTCAAGAAGAAGGCATTAGTCACCAAACATCAACTGCTCGAACACTTGAGCAGAATGGTGTTGTCAAAAGACGGAACCGTACTCTGGTTAAGGCTGCTCGAACAATGCTTTCTGCTTCTAAACTTCCACTTTTCTTCTGGGCTGAAGCAATTGCAACAGCATGTTACACACAAAACCGTTCACTCATAATCCCTCGACACGAAAAGACACCATATCACATTATCAATAAAAGGAAACCCACCCTGAAACATCTTCACATCTTTAGATGTAAATGTTATATAGTTCGAGATGGTAAAAATCTCGACAAAATGAAACAAAATGGTGATGATTGTATTTTTCTAGGATATACTATTTTGTTTGAAGGATGCCGAGTTTATAATAAGAGAACAAGATTGATCGTCAAAAAAATTCAAGTCAACTTTGATGAATTACCAGAAATGACGTCTGATCATAGGAGTTTAGGCCTTGTAACAAAAAGCCCAGAAATGGCGTCAGATCATGACATCTCTGGCCCTGCACCAAAATGGCTGACTACAGTGTCTGAACAAAATGGTTTAGGCCTCGAATCTCAATGTAAGCATATTCTAGAACAAAACCGTCATGAGCCATCAAGTTCTACTCATGTTTAAGATAATCTTCCTTCAGCAGATATAGCAGATAATCCATTAATGTTAGAATTGGATTTGCTGTTCAATTCACTATTCGATGAATACTTCAAAGGGTAGAACAGAGTCGTATGCATGCCTTCTGCTGTATTTGATAATCAAAATACAACTCAATCTACAACAACAACGGTTGCTACAAAAGAACCTCAACTGATTATTCACAACATACCTGGTCCAACAACTTCAACTGCACAAGTTCATGCTAAAGAATATCACAACATTCAAGTAGATGATGCAGTGTTTGACGCATATGAGTTCATCAATCCTTTTGTACACCGGTAGTAGAAGTTGGTGAATCAACTTCAGGTCAAATTGATCCATCAAACATGCACCAATTCTACCAAAGACATCCTTCTAAATACCGCTAGACTAAAAACCATCTGTTGGAACAAGTCCGTGGTAATCCTTTAAAGCTAGTTTAGACTAGAAGACAGCTTGCTACAGATCCATAAATGTGTATGTTCGCACTCACCATGAGTAAATCTGTACCAAAGAACACCAAGGAAGCAGTGGCTGATCATGAGTGGATTGAAGCAATGCAGGAAGAACTTCATTAGTTTGACAAACTCGGTGTTTGGAAACTTATTGACAAACCATTTGGCAAAACAGATACTGGTCTAAAGTGGCTATAGAAAAACAAGAAAGATGATGAGAGTACTGTCATTCGCAACAAGGTGCGTCTAGTAGCTAAGGGAGATCATCAAGAAGAAAGCATCAATTTTGAGGAATTGTTTGCACTAGTTGCTCGATTGGAAGCTGTATGGATTTTCATTGCCTACGCTGCGCACAAGTCATTTTGTAGATATCAGATGGACGTCAAGACATCTTTTCTTAACGGTCTACTGAAGGAGGAAGTATGTGTCAGTCAGCTAGACGGGTTTGTCGATCCAGATCATCCCGAAAGAGTCTACCACCTCAAGAAAGTACTCTATGGACTAAAATAGGATCCAAGAGCATGGTATGTGATGACATCTAATAACGTCTATTTTATAGCGTCATTTATCCCATGTTATTAACCTATTTTGTATAGTTATTGCAAAGAATTGTTACTTAATCGTTTATATTTGAGAATTGCAGTAATTATGGAGTAATTAGTGAAAGTTAGCAAAAGGCGCGTATTTTGGAGCTTAAATGAAGATATTTTCAAGATTACTATTCTGAAGACCAATACACCTTATCCATCAAGGAAGATACTGCGTATCCATTCCTGCACTCACCAAAGACCACAGATGAATAAAGCTTAATACGTCGTATGTGAATATTCTGGAAGATATGAAGACTAATCTAATAACATACTAGATGAGAGGTAAAGAGATTGTTTTAGTGAGAGAGAGGGTTGGATGAACACTTAGAGAGAGAAAGTAAACATATAAGAGAACTTGTATTAATGTGTGAAAATGAGCAACCAACCACCTCTCTAAGGCATGGAGAGGTGTATAAATACCCTAATGAGGCTGGCCATGGATGGGCTTACATGGGCTTTTCCTAACTTAGCCTATTAAGGTTCCAAACATAACTAAACGAGCTAACGACAGTTATTTATGAAGTCACCGATACTTTCCTAGGATTTTCGTATTCCTAACAATCTCCCCCTAAGGGAGGTTACTCCTTTTTATAAAAACTTAAACCTAGCAACTATGCTTTATCTTTAGTCTTGAGCTCGTTTAACTTTAATCTTTAACTTGTGATTTGATGTAGTGATCATTGACTTTAGGTTTGAGCTTGTTCCTTTATCTTGACTTGAATGTGAAAATGTAATCTTGAACACCTTGAGATCATCAACCAAGCATAATCTCGTTTTGCCATCTTGTAAACTTTGCCATCTTGTAAACTTGTGACTTCTGGACCGACATGCTCATACCTTTCTTGATATGTTATCTTGAAAAGCTTTAATATTAAAACTTCTTTGAAATTCTTTGACTTTAATACTTCGTCACTTCAAGAAAGACGTACGGTATCAGAGTAGCGAAAGTCTTGAAACATGTACTTGAGCTTTCATGATGTCTTTTTGTTTTTCGGTCGGGTATAAGCATATGGCTATGAATCATGACTCGTCGGGAATCAGCTGCACCAATCATCAGGAGTACCTGCAGGTTTAGATTAGTGATAATCAACAGTTATGGACGAGAGTGTCTTTGTTACTTCATCGAATACGGTTGTAATAACCATGGTTCCCTGTTGATCAGTATAAATATTGCCCGTGATCAGGTAGAATTCTGAGGAATCTCCTTGACAGGGTTTCGCAGCTGCACTAGCCGTTCTTATTACCAGAGCGTCTCAAAGCAGACAACACGGTATGAGTGAACCAGCAAGATGAAGTCTCACCGATTGAATAGAAAAATCAATTTGAAAATAAATCGATGTGTCACTTGCTAAAGTGGTTTTGTGACACATCGAGAGTGTTAATCATTTCAAAATTTCCTCATCAATCATCAATTCATAACCTGGAACAAGTTTGATTCTTATAGAATCACACCATCATTTCTTTCCAGTTGTCACAAGTTTGATTCATATAGAATCACATAAGTCACCTACCATAAGCTTGTTTGATGTTGGCTCAAGCAGGATTTCCATCTTCACTGTGAATTGTATCACTCGGATGTTCTGGCAAAATGATAATGCGTAGGACTCTTAATATATATCTTGTTATTCACATTGTGTAACTAAGCAAGCATAATTTAACAAGTGTCCTAATTAGATTTATGGATGATCTCTTATGGCTCTAGACTCAATAGTGCACTTTGGTTTTAGTGATCGGAGACTAGAGCAGACTGCCACCTTTTCAATATTAACTAAATCAGAGTGAGAAAGTCAACAGAAATACATGTAATCTCCGTGAGAAGTGAAACAAGAGTCGGTTGAGAGACCTTAAGTGACTAGGGAGGGTTGTGCATAGCGTCACTGGGTCCATGACTGTCTTCAATGTCAGACAACAGCTTAGAGTTTTCGACAGTTAATGTATTGACCCGGTTTCTGCCTAAGTGTATGGAGGGCTTCTTTCTTTACACCCTTTATTCTACATTTCTTTTTCATTCTTCAACCCCTTCAGCGCTTATCGAGACTTCATAACTAGTACCTTGTTGGGTTTGTTCCAGTACTAGCTCCATCTTAGTCGGCACTTTTCTCGATTCTCACTTTTTCTCCTTTTGTATCATACCTAAGGACTTCTACACTATCTAGTGGATATCCCTGGGTAGATCCCTCCGGTTCTGGCTGGATCATGGGATTTGAATACCTATGCCTAACCACCTTATAACTCCATAAATTTAAGTACATGGTCGGTCTTTTGGGTATTCCATCACAATCGAAACCAAAATCATTGAAAAGTTCAATCAAAGTGTTTGATATAAATATCAAAAGATTTACACTTTGAGAGTTTTTTATCATCACTAAAAGCTCCCCCTTAACATGTGCATCGTAATCGTAGTACATGCTAAGTGTTGAGTGCATTGAGTCCATTTTATAAGATCACATTTCAGTACAAATTAGATTCAGTTTAATCATATTTTCTCCCCTTATCCAAAATGTTAATCCCTTGATATTTTGGATATCAACTGATTAAACATTCAGGGACAAAATGTTACAAAATCACTATTAGGGACATTTTATGTCGCCCCTCTCAAATTTTTGATGTATATACAGTGCCAGTACAATACTTTGAGATATTTTGAATTTACTAAGAAATCCCTTGAAAATTTTAATACTCTACGCACTCCTAATATCACATAATGTCTATACTACTTATATACCGGGCAAATTTCCCAATTTAAAATTACTACAAGGTTTGACCTGTTATGATGAGGACATCATATGATAAATCATATGGTCCTTTGCAGCAGTCAAAAGTCTCCCTCGTACGGTCTCTCACCAACAAATTTCTCCAAGCTCCACATAATCCTCCTCGTCTTTAGCCGTTTATCAATTGCCTGGATCATAGCTCCTACTTTATCTGTATCACTTTGTCTCCAGATAGTCTGTGGTAGATACTTCATCCGAATTCCCTTTAGACAATCATTAAGAGTAGTCCGAACATCATTGAGTGTACCGTCACAAAACTTGTGTAGTTCATCAATACGCATCAATCTGTTCTTCTTGTCTTTGTTATGGTAAATGAAACCTTTGGGATTGGAGTATGCTGTATAAGCTTCCCTTCGTTTAAGATCTGATCTGTACGTATCCGGCTTTGTGAGGTTGAGCTTCTTTTGGTAACTTTTGACACCTAATTGAAGATCTTCCACACGCCTTTGGATGACAATGCTTCTTGTAAACATTCGCAAGGAGACATTAAAAGCTAGGCGTTCTTCAAAAGTGAGATTTATCAACTTGCCTTGAACAAGAAGAATCAGCATGTATTTGATGTCTTGGATGCGAAGCCTGTTCAAATCTCCTTCTTTGAATGTATACAGCTTGTCATCATCTCTACGAACAGTGATCTAATGCAGATGCTTGTAATTATGCCATTCGACAATTTAAAGCTTTGTGACAGCAATGATTCTGCGTTTGGAGTAGACATCACGAGCAGATTCCCTGTTAGCAGCAAATCCATAGAATTGTTGTCGTTTTCGGCCCCAATGTGAGATTCCCAAAGTGCATGTTTGTCATAGCTAACCGGCACTTGACTCCACATTCTGTTAGGGACCAAATCTTCAATCCATTTGATGTGCCCGTAATCTGCAACCTTGGTCTTCGTCACTAAAGTTGTATATGTTCGGATTGAGACACCACCACTTAGATATGCAAGGTCGTTGTTGATGAAGTGATCAAAAGGAATGACTTAACGACCTCGAGAATTAAGTATCAATGGTAATGGCTTGCGCAGATCATGTGGATATTGCTGACCTTTAGGGTTGTTCCAATCTAATTGATCAGTGGTTGCCTTATAGACTTCTTCAAAGAAATATTCTAGCTCCACTAGACTCTTGCATGATCCTTTCATCAGTTCGAATGTTGGACCGGCTAATAATTCTGGAGTCAGAGTATCAACTTTAAGCCTATTCATTACGAATGCTGAAAAGTCTAGAGGAGTGTCTATCAGCTTATTAAATGACTCACGGGTATCTTCTTTCTGAGCCAAAGTGCTTATCCAAGGTTGAACAGGTCCATAAGCAACAGGCAAAGTCTTGTTCCAATCACGATCGGGAGTAGGAGGTTTTGCCGGTTTTTGAAACCAATCAAGAAGTTAAGAGGTCTCTTCATCAGGTTTATCTTCAGTATCTCCTGTTACGAACTCCTGATGTGTGGGTTCTTCCAAATCTTTGGCAGTGTGCATTGGTTCTTCTGATTGAGCAGTCTCGCCAGCAGACTTGTGATGAGATTTGGACCTTTCAGTTGACTTGCCAGTTGTCTTGGAGGTCTTTTCCTTTGGTGCACTGGTTGACTCTGGTTCTTTTCTAGCTCTTCTTCTCTTGGACCCCCGGTTTGATCCAACAGAGGGTTCTTCGTCTTTATCCTCATCATCTCAAAGTATTTTAAACGAGACAGTATCTCCATACGTGTCAAGTATGAGTTTGTCACTTTCGTAGGCGTCAACCAATGCTTTGTAGAGATTCTTCTGTTCATCAGATTTGTGGATTGACTTATTACTTTTCCATCTTATCTATGAGAATCTTCTTTAGCTCAAGTTTAGAAAGGTTGGCGGCTACAGCATGGGATGTCTTAGATTCATTGGATGAACGAGTCAGAACCTCTGCTTCGAGTTGCTCATTTACAGTCTTCTCAATTTTCGGCAAAATCTTGGAGACTTGTGCTTTAACTTGTTCTTTGACTTCATCCTTGATTATTTTCTTAATGTTGTCATCATGTTTATTGATGAAGTCTGCATTTTCAGCTTGAGCTTCATCTCTGAGTCTATTAGATTGTAACTGAACAGCTGTTTTGACGGCTTCATGCATCTTGTTGGCAAGGTACGCATCAACAATGCTTAGAATTGAAGAAACTACTGCATCAAATTGGTTCCATTGCTTGAATTCCGAGAAGTCGGTTTCTAAAGTTTTTATTCTATGGTCAAACCTGAATAAGGAACCAAAGTTAGGAAGATCTTGTAGGGAGGAACTTAGAACATTTTTAGTGTGGGAATTGGTGTTTGTTGCAGATGTGTAATGAGAGGAATGGTTGGTGGAGGAAGTGTTGTTGCAGAAAAAAAGAAGTAGCTCAGAAATAGTAGTAACCAAAACATCTACCATAGAAGTTGACTCAGTGTTAAGATTAAATATAGAGTCGATACCTGTATCTGGACTGGGGTTGAACATATTAGAAACGAAGCCAGATGACACAAAAGAACTCTGTTGTTGACCTTCAGGATTGACTGGGGTTATTATCACATGAGTATTGTCACACCCCGAGAATTTCCGGTCAATATTTTAAACTTTTTTGACAATTATTTTTTACTATTATATGTTACGTTTGAATCTGGCGATTTACCGGGAAGTAAACCCGCGTAAATCTGAAAAAACATCATCGGACACATTTCGGCATCGGTTATTCATTAGTTTAGATATTATATGAGTTATTTTATCTTTTCTAAGTGTTTCGTAGTTTACTATCACTCCCGATATTTATTTTTACATTTTAACGTTTAAATTGCGTTTTTCACGTTTTTGACCTAACAGAACCTCGGAAACTCGAAATCTTTTCGTGTAAACTTTAGTTATCGTCCATCTCATATTGATAAGTCAAAATTTTCGTTCAACCCTCCCCCTCTTATAAATATGGACGCCTAAACCAAACCAAATGCACCATAAGCCTTGAAATTAAATCAAAGGCATCTTTTTTTTGAAAGTCTCATGCATGTGTATGAAAGTGACACATGAGGGAGTCCATTTCATGCACACTTACCATGCTAACCTCTCCATGTGACCTCTTACACTTATGTAAGAGTTTGACTTGCACATTTGACCAACTTATGCATACAATTCAAATCAAGACTTCAAAATTTGCAAGCCATGGTCCTTGTGGCCTTATTCTAGCCGAACCACACACACACACACACCCCTTTGGTGTGTGTTGGTCACATGTACACTAGTATACACTCCCTAAACCCTAATATCTTCCTATAAATACTAGCACATCTCATAACTTAGGGTTTCACTTCATTTCATAGCCTCATCAAAATTTCACATCTCTCTTTCCCCTCTCTTCTAACTCACGGCTCACACACACCCTTTTAGGGTTTTCATATCTTTGATTTTTATCAAGATCCACTCATTCTAAGTACATTTCTAAGAACATCTAAGTTGTTTTGAAGCATTGGTTCTTTGATTTAAGGGTTTTATTCAAGATCTACAAATTAGGGTTTGGTTATTATTTGGGGTTTTTCTAGATCTATTATTTTGGGGTATAGATCTTGTGATTTCACTTCTTGTTCTTCATTCTTGTAAGTATCTTGAATCTTTCTTTTTGGTTTTTCTTACATTCTTCTTATATGTTCAAAGATCCATACATCCATATGTTGTGTTTTAATTTTTGAAAGATTTTAAAGACAAGATTTCATAAATAATGATACTACTTTATTTTACTAGTTAAATATTATGTTCTTGGTGAGATGAGAGTTGATGAGTGTTGCAACAATAGAAATGAAGGGATTAGGTTAGATTTAGGTGTGGTTTTGTTGTGGTTTAGTTGTGAATGGAGATTAGGCTAGATTAGGCACTATTGTGAAGTTTGGGTGGATTTTGGTTGTGTTTTTGGCAAAAAGTGCTTGTTGTCCCGAATTTGTTTTGAGGTTTTGGTCGGACTAAAAATGTTTTCATTAGGCGTAAAAGTAGTTTTTGGATTGAGGTCATTTCGCGAATAGATTAGTTTTTCATATATCGAAATTTAAAATTGGATTTATTAAACGACAGTTATAACCAAATGAAACTTGAAACATTTTTCGACAAAACCAAGTAAATAGTGTGCTGATGTGAATAGTAAAATGAGTTTTCAGACACTTTCAGACATTTTTTGACTTTCTAAACACTAGCAAAACATATAGTAACACATACCTATTGATTAATATCATTTAAGGACGCCGTTAGCATATTTAGAGAAAAGCGATAAAGTTACTAAAAATAGTGTTTGGTAAGAATTTAGCGAAACGGACATAGAAGTTAAGTAATTAAGGCTAGTTAGTTTGTTTTGAATTATAGAAACTTAACAAATGTAGGGGACGGTATTAACCTCCTGAAATAAAAACTTTTCTAAATAGAATACTCTTTTAAAAATAGTATTTTTAGTTTAAACTCAATACTTATACGAAGAAACTTTATGTTTTCATTTCATCATGTTTTGTTAAACAAATTAAAGCAATCACACAAAGGATGTATTTTGTGTATGAACAATTGTGCATTCTTGGCATACTTTACCAAGTTTCTGAGACGCGTATTATTCTAGGTTCGCGGCCTTAGTTTTCTATAGCACCTTTTACTTGCGTGATTAGCATTTGCTCATTTTGACTAAGGTGAGTTCATAGACCTGGTTTTACTACTTTTGCTTTACTATTTTAGGGTGAGAATAAAAAAAACAAATTGATTGTCTTCAAAACTATGGACTCCATTTCTTTAAGTTTCCCTTTTCCTGCATTAGTGTTGCTATGTAGCGAATATACCAAATAATTCCCGAATTATCATGAACCGTTCAATTGGTTAACCGACCGTTACTGGTTAAGTGAGCAGCGAATGTTTGTAATGGATTATTGGGCAGTAATATCCTATCTGGGTAAGTAGCGCTTATTTAGATTCGGAGGCTTTGGTGCCGAACATAAGGGATATATACCATGTCGGAATGTCAATAGGTGATCTTGGTCAGATACCTCTAGGGCGTGGAATACTATTGGGCATATAAAAAGCTTCCTTCCACCTCTCCTTCTCCTTTTGCCTTTCCTTTAAATGGAGCTTTGATGTATGAGCTTAGTGCAACAGTAAATACATTCTTTTTATTTGAAGTTGTATTGTATCTGTTATAACTGTCCGTGCTTTACTGTGAAATTTGTGTCCATTTTAATACTAAATTCAAACCTATGAATTCACTCACTTTATGTTGAGTTTTAGCATGTTTTTCTCAGGTGCTTAGCTGTGGATGTCTTTGCTTGCTATTTGGTGGTCGCTTTGCATTGTGCGGATTTTCAAGAAACGTATTATTACTGTTTAAACATCGTGTCTATTTCTATAACTTGTATTCGCTTCCGAATATTATCTTTATTCTTATGTCAATAATCTTTTAACTATTTTAAGTATGCAACGATGTTGGATTTTCAAACGTACCCTTAGAGGGTTTCTTTGTATCTTGTGTGGATGTTTTTATGACGTCACGCCCCCGTACCACGTGTATTCCGTCCAGGCCCCGTTTGGGGGTGTGACAGTGACCCTAGTGGATCCTCTTATTGTGGAGAAATCCAAACTAGATGAGGATAAAAAAGGGGAAGATGTTGATCGTCACACTATCGTGGCAGGTTTGACTACATACCGTTATCTCACTGCCAGTAGACCTGGCCTTATATTACTATATGCTTGTTTGCACGTATCGGCCTCGATCTACGAAAAGCACTTACACGCGGTCAAAAGGATCTTTCGGTATCTAAGAGGAACCGTCAATCGAGGACTATAGTATCTGAAGGATTTCTTAGATTGCTCTATCATCATTTGCATATGCGGATCTTGCTGGTTGTCAGATACACGCCGTTAGCAATCTGGTGTTTGCAGTTTTGGGAGATAGACTTGTTAGCTAGTCATCAAAAAGGCAGAAAAGCGTTTGCGATATCCAGTACGGAAGCTGAATTTTATTGCTTTGTCGGCTGTTGTGCTCAAGTCCTTTGGATGAGATCACAACTTACCGACTATGGCCTTGGATTCAATAAAATTCCAATGTACCGTGAAAACAAAAGCGCTTTTTTTCCTTATGCTGCAACATCGTTAACATTCCAGATCGAGCATATTGACATAGATTTCACTGTATCAAGGAGGCATGTTCAGAATGGTCGTTCTGACGAAACTTTACTTTGTCAATACGGAGTATCAACTGGGGGGACATCTTTACTAAAGCTCTTGGCAGAGAAAGAATAGAATTTCTTATCAATAAGCTGGGAATGCGGAGTTTTACGCCGGAGACTCTGAAGCAATTGACAGATGAAGTTGATGAATAGTGGTGGTACCTATTCAAATATCATGTATCATATGTGTATATATATTAAAACCATAAAAACCAAAAATATTTTTCATCTTTCATAAATTTTTATAAAAGCAAAATACAAAAATATAAAACTCCTAAAACCAAAGAAAAAATTAAAAAAATGAGAAAAATATAAAAAGAGGTAAGAATGGCATGTCTTCCTGAAAATCGATAACATTTTCGGTATTAGAAATGTCATTCAATATTGTTTTGAGGCTTTGTAAATGAAGGTTCGAAGCAGAGTTCTAAATGTTTTCAAAACATGCCAAATGGCTTGCTATTATTTCAGATAGCAACCCGGTCATCATCTTAAAGGCAAGTATTCCGTCAAAAAGGAAACTTGACCTCTCAACGGGAATTTATTCTCGGGCACGATCTACTTTATGACCATGAAAAGGCTTGTGATTACTTTGCATCACAACCCGTGCTTCCTATATTACCATGAATGTAGGTGTTCAGTACGCTTATGTGTTAAAATAAGAGAAATCTTATTTTGGTGTTTGATTTTTTCAAAGATATAACATTGCTTCATCAGAAAATGCTTTTTTAGAATAACATTTTTAAGGAAAGTTAATTAAGTTTAGCTTATGTGTGCCTTACATGTTATGTGTTTATACCTTTAGGGAGGAATTGTGTGAATTTAAGTGTTCAAAAATGCTAGTTAAAACATTAGGGACTATTTGTGCCAATTGTTAAACTCTAATTGCCTAATAAAACTTATTAGTGAAAATTAAAAGAGTTATGCAACTTGGGGGGGCGAAAGTGATAAAAACCAAACTAGTTTAATATCACGCCCACCCACCCCGATCCCTGTACACTAACACACATAGTTAACATATTTTTTTTCTCCCACTCTCACTCGAACGATCGTCTTAACCAGTTCATCATTTAAACATTGTCTTCACACCTAAGGTATAACTACAAACTTGTTCTACACTTCCTATACATCTCAACCCTTGAAGGAATTTTTGATTTCAACCATTTTTGAAATCGAAGACCCCTAATTTTCACATTAGGGTTTCTCAAAATCAAAAGTGTTCAAATCTTCAAATTGATTGAGGGGTTTTGATGGCATTGGTTTGTAGAAGTCTTGTTTAAAGCAGTTTTATATGGGCTTAACATATGAATCAGATATGCTCGATTGTTTGTACGAATATTTAGGTTTTTGGGTTTCAATGTTTCTTGTTAGTGGGTAATGTATTGGGAATGTAGTTTATGATCACTTGAATGTATTACAATCTCTTAACATGCATAAACGTGTATAATCTTGACGAATTGTTCATGTTCTTGCTCGGTTTGATTGTGTATGCTTTCTCGTTGTTGCTAGTGTAGTGATTCCAGGTTTAAAGTACTTCTAAATGTTGCTAAAACAATTACAAATGAATAACTCGTGTGCAACAAAATCGTGTTTGTGAATTTTTTTGAGAAAACCCGAACTAGTCATGGCCCTTTGAGAACCGATCTAGTCAAGTCCCTTTGGGAACCGAACTAGTCAAAACCATTGAGACCCGATCTAGTTATGTTCTTAGTAGAACCGATCTAGACTTCTTCTTATAAGACCCGATCTAGTCGTTTTCCTAAAGGACCTGATCTAGTCAAGTCCCTTGTGGACCGAACTAGTCAAAATGTTTGAGGACCGATCTAGTTGTTTTCCTTAAGGAGCCGATCTAGTCAAATCCCTTGAGACCCGATCTGGTCATTGTTCTTAAGAACCCGGTCTAGTTTTCTCATCAAGGACCCAATCTAGTAGATTTGTTTAAGGACCCGATCTAGCTGTTCTCATTAAGGAACCGATCTAATAGATTTCGACCAAAAACACTTAAGATCAAAATTACAATTTGAAGGCAAATTAAAACTTAACTTAGCAGGCTAATTAAAATTAGTTAATTATGCTATCTAATTAAGTTAAAAATAGGCTTAAAAACAAGGTAAAATCAAGGTTAACTAAAATACGACTTAGGTTATCTAAATTCTCTACTAGTTAGAAAGACCACGATTCCTAAATTGTCAAAGAAGTTGCCTTAATTCCTTAAGCACATAAGTCTATCTAAGTTGCCGTTCAGAGGAATAGATCTTTTCAAGTGCTAAAAGTCTTAGAGGTCCTAATACCTAAAGAAAATTTTCACATCATGATAAAACATAAAGTGTTCACATAAAAGGTCTATATAGTTATATATAAACTTGGTTATATAAAAACTGTATTGATTCTTTCTTAAGCAGAACCATGGACATCACAAGAGATCAACAAATTGCATTGGATGACGCTTTAGTCGCTCCTGCCAACCGACTCAAGATTGGCAAAAGTAATCTTCGACTAAGCTCAGACCTCAACTCCAAAGAAGCAACTCTTCAAGTGGTGTATGATGTTTTGAAACTCACTCCCTTTTACAAGGCATTCCAGATCACAGTGGATGTTCCAGAAATATACATGCAAGAGTTTTGGGCCACTGCTACAGTTCATCACCACTCGATTCGTTTCAAGATGAACAATAAGAAACATATTGTGAATCTTGAGTACTTCAGAGAAATGCTTCAAATATGCCCTAAACTCCCTGATCAGCAATTCGAGGAACTACCCTTTGAAGAGGAAATTCTTACGTTTCTCAGAGATCTTGGTCATAGTGGAGAGATAAAGGTGATCACCAATGTCAATGTCAACAAGCTGCATCAACCCTGGAGATCATTTGCTGCGGTTATCAGCAAGTGTTTGAGTGGTAAAAGTACCAAATATGAAGTCTTCGTCTATCTCAAGCTTAAATCTTTATGGAATGAACCATAAGAAGAACGTAGAATATGTACATTTAACACCCCAAATTTCAACGTAGCGGATATACGACATTGGGTGTTAATTAATAGTACAATTGCACAAGGATATAGGAAACAGACTCGAAAAGAGGCGTTTAAAAAACATTGTTCCCATTAAGAATTTTAAGGAGTAATCTTTACATACATCCCACGGATCGTTACCAAAATCATAAAACATGTAGCTTTTTCCCAAAACATGGATGATTAATTTGATAAAATGGAACAAAATACAAGTTCTTTAAAACTTTAGCGCAGAACTCCTCGTAACAGCCATACATCACCTTGATTACCTGAGAAAACATGCTTAAAAAGTCAACAAAAATGTTGAGTGAATCCATAGAGTTTGTAAGAGATAAAACGGGAACACAAGTTTAGTTCATCGAGTGACTTGTTGTACGGACAAGCATTATCATGATGTCTGTTGCAATGAGTCATGGACAACTGAGCCTTAACGTTAACACATATCTTGTATGTAAATCAGTTGCCCCATAACTAGGTATTATTGCCTTATACCTAACTTCTTAAATACAAATTGTCCGTTGACTGGTGCTCGAGAGGATTCGATTCAGACCCCGGTCAGGGCTGTTCAAACCAATAGGATCTATTTATTTGTTCTACGCGCTCACATTATAGGCAATTAACAGTTCTATGATTGTTAGGGTCTTTGGCAATAGCTACTCATGCAATTACTCAAGAAATCGGGTCTGGCATACCATAAAGTTTCTTGTGTTCAGTTTATAAAACAAGCATGTATCTCCCTCGCGGGTTTATAAAAACAGTTTAAAAGTTGAAAAGCGAGGCTATGAACTCACCGTAAGAACAATTAAATCAGATGTTGTTACGGTCTCAACGAGAGGGAAGCTACTTCCGAGGCACCTCCTCTAAAAAAAAAAAGACGTGATACGATTAGTACGTAGAAAGTATCAATTCAGTAAATATTAAAGCAGGTGTTCCATAGGAGTGTTTTCGAGTTTAAGAAAGATGCCACTAGAAACTTCCCCAAGTCCCTTTTACCCCAATTTGACTTGTGACTGGTCTTATAGGCAATGATACATCTACTAAGTTACGGATTTTAACTTTTATTTTATCTTGGTGTACTATCGTTTTTAAATTTTTTGACTAGACGTTAAAAACTCAGTTTTGATTTTAAGGGGCTTCAGACTATATCTCCTAACCTCCAATGTGCTATATGTGAGTTTTACACTTCATGGAAATTATTTGTGTTCTCTAGTTTCCAATTATGTAAGTCTCATAAATTACAAAGTTTGTAACTATCGTGAAAGGACTATTTTACCCCTAGTATCCAATACAGAAGGTTTCCAATAATTTACCCTTTACTAAATATTGGCCATAAATTCCCAACCATGATAGCAATGAAGGTGAGGGCATAGGATATGGCTTTCGTAGAGTCGACCACTGACCATTTTAACCTAACTTTTGGCAAAATTTTGGAGTTTAATGTATTATAATCATATGTCTAGATTGGTACCTATTTTCTTGTTTTGTCCATAACTCACTCATCCCAGGTGTTGGTGAGAATCCAACTATCCTATGATGCTAAGACATGTATCTTTCTAGTCATGTAATTTAATCATAGGCTCCAAGCCAAAATATTTTTGCTATAACCCGTTTTTGCTACTGTTCCAAAACAGTCCTATTATTTCAACTCAAAACCTTTGTAAACATCGTTTTAATCATTATCTACCCACATGCAATGTCACACTAATTGAAAACACCCTTAAGAGCATACCACACTATCTATTCTGAACTTAAACATTTATTTTCAGATGAAATAAAGAAAAACAAGAAATAAAAAGATTGGGCTTACAAAAGAAAGATTAGGGCTAGAATCAAAAACAAGAACACCCTTCTTGCACAAGGGCTGATTTCGAAACAAAGCAACCCTCAAGACCAATGATTATAATGCTTCTAACCTTCCTAAATATCACCAATACTTCTCTCAAGAAAACCATAGTGAAAACCCTTCAATAGAGCATCCATAACATCTTCAAATCTTTAAGAAATTGCACCAAACTTTAAAGCAAAACTTAAGGTATGGTGATAGGAGGTAAATATGAGATGGATCAATTTTGTATGGTGATGGGTGTTGGTGTGTCTTTTTGCAGCAAGGAGAAAAAGAACGAGAGGATTTTGAATTCTTGTGAAATAAAGGGTTATGCATGTATGGGGAAAAAGAAATAGTATGATTGTGTTTTATAGAAAAGTGTAGTGGGTTTGTGTGTGGGAAAGGGTAACCGGCCTAGGGCCTTGGTGTGTGAAAAAAAATAATTTTTTTTTAGTTATAAGTTTTTAATTAAAGTATAGTGTAAGTGTAAATTAAATAAAGGTAAGGTTTAAAGTAAAACGCGAGTTTAAGCAAGAAATTTGCGTAAACGCGAAACACAACAGAAAATGAAAATGTTGTAAATTATAATCATCGGGGAATATTATGAGATTATTAAACCACTTAAGGTACGAAGACGAAATAGATTTCTAAATACGGCTCATGCAAAGCTAAGAACGGAAATTCTTACTAAATCGGGTAAACATAAAATTAATAACTTTGCTTAAAAATGAATCATAGAATAAAGTTCAGAATAAATAGCGACCTTAAATACGGAATGTTACAGTACACCTTCTGTGGGAGGAATTTGTTTATCAAGTAGATAACAAGAATGTCAAGAGAAGTAATGAGATGTACTGCCCTCGCTTAACCAAGGTTATTGTCAACTTCTTCTTGACTAAGGATCAATCTATTCCAAGAAGGAACAAGGTAAATTGGCACTTTGCCAGGGATGACTACATGTTCACCACGATAAAGGTTATCTCTAGCTTGAGGACGCACAGTTGTATGGTGCATTTTGACTATGAATTGACAAATAAGCCTTAAAGATTCGAATCCTACTAAGAATACTATGCCTATTGCTTCTGGAGGCTGAACCTTCGAAAACAAAAGCAAGTGTCAAGAAGAAGCAAGCTAGATCTGATAAAGCACCAAAAGCTCCTAAAGGTAAAAGACTTAAAGCAACTTCTAAGGTGACTAAACCAAGTAAGAAGAAGCTGCCTGATCAAGGATTGGAGACTCTATCAGAAGTGTCATTGACGGAGGAAGAACAAATGAGAATTGTCACTAAAAGAAGCTTGACTCAGTTCCAAGTGCACGCCCAGCAGATCAGGTGTAAATGAAGGAACTGGTGTTACACCAGGGGTTCCCGATGTACCTAAATATGGTTATGATGATGAGCAGATTTCTTGAAAATCTAGTTCCAATGAAGATGATGATGCAGAAAACAAAAATGATGATGATGATGACGATGTTGATAATCAAGATGATGATGGTCAGGAATATGATGTGCAAGATGATGAAAATCAAGATGATGATATTGAGCAAATTGATTCAGACAACGATGGTGATGACTTTGTTCATCTAAAGTTTTCCAATCATGATGAAGAAGATAAAGAAGAAGATAGCTTTGATCCTAGGGTTCAAACACCTTCTCATGTTGAATCCACTGATGATGAAGATAGTGATGAAGAAATTCAAAGGTGCGAATGTTGGGGAGAGAATGGATGAAGAAGAGACAATGAGGAGGATCGAAGTGAATGAATTTTATATAGGAAGTGAAGTCAATCTGAGGAAGAGATAATTAAATGATCGATGCTCCACGCACTTATCCATTCAAACTACTCAAGTAATAGAAGACACTCATGTGATTATAACTCCGGTTAATCCTGAAGGTCAATAACAGAGTTCTTTTTTTTTTTTTTTTTTTTTTCTGTATATCTGGCTTTGTTTCTAACATGCTTAACCCCAGTCCAGATACAGGTATTGACTCTATATTTAATCTTAACACTGAGTTAACTTCTCTGGTAGATGTTCCGGTTACTACTATTGCTGAGCCACCTCTTTTGTCTGCAACAATTCTTCCTCCACCACCCACTCCTCTCATCACACATCTGCAACTAAAAAACCACAGCTCCCACACCAGCAACTATTCCAATCTCCTCCCTACAAGATCTTCCCAACTTTGGTTCCTTATTTGGGTTTGACCATAGACTTAAAACTTTGGAAACTGTTCCAAGCAAACGAACCAATTTGCTGCAACAGTTTCTTTAATTCCTAGCATTGTTGATGCGTACCTTGCCAACAAGATGCATAAAGCCGTCAAAACAGCAGTTCAGTTACAGTCTGACAGACTCAGAGATGAAGCTCAAGCTGAAAATAAAGACTTCATTAATAAACTTGATAACAACATTAAGAAAATAATCAAGGATCAAGACAAAGAACAAGTTAAAGCACAAGTCTCTAAGATTTTGCCAAAAATTAAGAAGACTATAAATGAACAACTCAAAGCTAAGGTTCTGACTCGTTCATCTAATGAATCTAAGACATCCCATGCTGTAGCCGCCAACCTTTCTAAACTTGAGCTGAAGAAGATTCTATAGATTAAAGATGGAAAGTAATAAGTCAATCCACAGATCTGATGAATAGAAGAATCTCTACAAAGAATTGGTTGATGCCTACGAAAGTGACAAACTCATACTTGACACGTTTGGAGATACTGTCTCGTTTAAAAGACGTCGAGATGATGAGGATAAAGACAAAGAACCCTTCGGTAGATCAAACCAGGGGTCTAAGAGAAGAAGAGCTAAAAAAGAACTAGAGTCAATCAATACACCAAAGGAAAAGACCTCCAAGACAACTGGCAAGTCTACTAAAGGGTCAATCTATCAAATGGTCTGTAATCAGAAGAGCCAATGCATACTGCCGAAGATTTGGAAGACTCCACACATTAGGAGTTTGTAACAGGAGATACTGAAGATAAACCTGATGAAGAGACCTCTCAGCATCCTGATTAGTTTCAAAAACCGGTAAAACCTCCTACTCTCGATCGTGATTGGAACAAGACTTTGCCTGCTACTCACGTACCTGTTCAACCTTGGCTAAGCACTTTGGCTCAGAAAGAAGATACCCGTGATGCATTTAATGAGTGATTGGGGGGGGGACACTCCTCTAGACTTCTCAGCATTCGTAATGAATAGGCTTAAAGTTGATACTCTGACTCTAGAATTATTAGCCGGTCCAACATTCGACTTGATGAAAGGATCATGCAAGAGTCGTGAACTAGAATAATTTCTTGAAAAGTTAAGGCATCCACCGAGCAAATTAGACTGGAACAACCCTGAAGGTCAGCAATATCCACATGATCTGCGTAAGTCATTACCATTGATACCTAATTCTCGAGGTCGTCAAGTCATTCCTTTTAATCACTTCATCAACAACGACCTTGCGTATCTAAATGGTGGTGTCTCAGCCAAAATATACAACTTCAGTGACGAAGACCAAGGCTGCAGATTACGGGCACATCAAATGGATTGAAGATTTGGTCCCTAACAGAATGTGGAGTCAAGTACCGATTAGCTACGACAAGCATGCACTCTGGGGAATCTCACATTGGGGGCGAAACACCAACAATCTATAGATTTGCATGTATCATGGAATCTACTCGAGATGGTCTACTCCAAACGCATAATCATTGCTGTCATAAAGCTTCAAATTGTCGAATGGCATAATTACAAGCATTGGATTGGATCACTATTCATAGAGATGATGACAAGCTGTATACATCAAAGGTAGGCGATTTCAACAGCTCTCGCATCCAAGACATCTAATACTATGCTGCGTTCTTCTTATTCAAGCAAGGTTGACAAATCTCATTGTGAAGAATGCCTAGCTTTAATAGTTCATTGCAGAATGTTTACAAGAAGCATTGTCATCCAAAGGCGTGTGGAAGATCTTCAATTAGGTGTCAAAAGTTACCAAAAGAAGCTCAACCTCACAAAGAGGATACATACAGATTAATCTTTACGAAGGGAAGCTTATTCAACATACTCCAATCCCAGAGGTTTCATTTACCAAAACAAAGACAAGAAGAAATAGGTTGATGCGTATTGATGAATTCACATGTTTTGTAATGTACTCAATGATGTTCAGACTGCTCTTAATGATAGCCTAAAGGGAATTTGGATGAAGTATCTGCCACAGACTATCTGGAGACAAAGTGATAGAGATAAAGCAGGGGCTATGTCCAGGCAATTTGATAACAGCTTAAGACCAGGAGGATTATGCGGAGCTTGGAGAAATTTGTTGGTGGGAGACCGTACGAGGGAGACTTTCACTTTGCAAGGCACACATTGATTTTTCATATGATGTCCTCTCATAACAAGTCATACTATACGTAATAAATAACTTGTGAAATTTGTATATATGTAAGTTATGACATTTTTGTTATTAAGGAGTGCTCGAGTACAAAATTTTCATGAATTTCTTAGTAAATTCAATTTTTTTCAAATTATTGTACTCAACACTGTCTTATATACTCTCAAAAATTAAGGGGGAGCATTAAAATGTTCCTAATAGTGATTTTGTAACATTTTGTCCCCAAATGTTTAATCAATTGATATCCAAAATATCAAGGGATTAACATTTTGGATAAGAGGAGAAAATGTGATTAAACTGAATCTAATTTGTACGGAAATGTGATCTTATAAAATGGACTCAATACACTTAACACTTAGCATGTACTACGATTACGATGCACATGTTAAGGGGGAGCTTTTAGTGATGATAAAAAACTCTTAAAGTGTAAATCTTTTGATATTTATATCAAACACTTTGATTGAACTTTTCAATGATTTTGGTTTCGATTGTGATGGAATACCCAAAAGACTGACCATGTACTTTAATTTATGGAGTTATAAGGTTGTTAGATATAGGTATTCATATCCCATGATCCAGCCAAAACCAGAGGGATCTACCTAGGGATATCTACTAGATAGTGTAAAAGTCCTTAGGTATTATACAAAAGGAGAAAACATGAGAATCAGAAAAGTGCCGACTAGATGGAAGCTTGTACTGGAACAAACTAATACGGTACTAGTTAGAAGTCTCGGTAGCGCGAATGGGGGTTTGAAGAATGAAAAAAGAATGTAAGGAAAAGGATTGTAAAGAACGAAAGCCCTCCATACACTTAGGCAGAAACGGTCAAATACATAAACTGTAGAAACACTAAGCTGTTGACTGCACATGAAGACCAATCATGACCAGTAACACTATGCACAAACCTCCCTGGCCCTTCAAGGTTATCAACAGACTATTTTTCATTTCTCACAGAGATTACACACATTTCTGTTGACTTTCTCACTCCGAGATAGTTGATATTGAAAAGGTAGCAGTCTGCTCCAGCCTCCGATCACTAAAACCAAAGTGCACTATTGAGTCTAGAGCCAAAAGAGATCATCTATAAATCTCATTAGGACACTTGTCAAATTATGCTTGCTATGTCACACAATGTGAATAACAAGATATATATTAAGAAGTCCTACGCATTATCCTTGTGATTTTGCCAGAACATCCGAGTGATATTTAAATATTAATAATAAAGATGGAAATCCTACTTGATCCAACATCAAACAAGCTCATGGTAGGTAACTTGTGCGATTCTATATGAATCAAACTTGTGAGAACTGGAAAGAAATGATGGTGCGATTCTATAAGAATCAAACTTGTTTCAGGTTATGAATTGATGATTGATGATGAATTTTTCAAATGGTTAACACTCCTAATGTATCACAAAATCACTTTATCAAGTGACACGTCGATTGATTTTCAAATTGATTTTTCTATTCAATCGGTGAGACTTCGTCTTGCTGGTTCACTCATACCGTGTTGTCTGCTTTGAGACGCTCCGGTAATGAGAACGGCTAGTGTATAACACCCCGTGTTTTAGGGTCATTGACGTCGTTAATAAATCCACAGTGTACCTTTTGGTATTGTACGCGTTTGTTTTCAATCGTAATTGTTAAGTTAAATCGCGCAAGCTAAAAATGATCAATCAATGCAATCAGGCATCAAACAATTAAATGTTTGCATCAATCAAGTATTAAATAATTATTTTGAGAATAATTATGGTCTTTGTTTATTTTATTTTTATCGGTTACGTAAATTATGTTAAGTTCGCGATAAAGTGCGTTTAGGCATACCCGGAACTACGTTAATTAAGCTACGCTTCAACAAATGCCTATTATTATTTTTAATGGCCAAAGTTTACAAAACTTTACCCATATGCACATACATATACATGTCCCATATGTATATAGGAAGCAAGCAAGACTTATTCAATATTACAAGTATGCATTCTAAAAGAAACTACACTTTACATGATACATTATACTTTCATTTCAAGTAATACTTTCTTACTTACAAAGAAAATGCGGCCAACACTCTCTTTTATCATGGGATAATCCCTACTTTTACATGACAAGAAAAATTTCCAATTTTTGAGCTAGGTGATGTACACTTAGAGTTGGTAATGCATAGTAATATTGACCATCTATTCACCCCTAATTCATGCAAAGTTGTCGCCCCCCCTTGCTACCTTTTCTTAGAATTTTAGTCTTGATAATACTTACAATGCTAGTCATATTAATATATAAGAGTGCTAGCAAGAGAAAGAATAAACATACAATACACTTCACTTACAAAAACCAACTCTTTTCTCTCCTTTTTCCTTCAATAAGCCACGGCAAACAAATCCCCATTTAAGCAATCCATACTTTGATTTTCTAAGAGCATACACACATACACACATCATTCCTAAGATATACTAAGGTGTTTGCAAGCCTTGGTTAACCATTTTCACTCATTGAAGCAAAGAAAGTAAGATTAGGGTTTATATACCTATTCTTGGGTTTTTCATATTTTGCAAGCTGTGGTTTAAGTCTAACAAGGGTTTAGCATTATTTTCTCATCATCATCATTCATCACTAAGGTTACCTAAAACCTTTATCTTTTCATTTCCATGATTTTATATGTATATGATGTTCTATATAGTAAAATCACCATTTAGGACTTTTGAACATGTAAAAGGGATTTTTACTTGTGATTATGCTTTTGTACACTTTTTCATATGATATTAGGTTGGTAATATCATGATATAATGGGGTCATAAGTGTTGTAACATGTTGGTTAAATGTAAACATGTATATGTACAAATTAGGGTTTTAAGGATTACTTAAGAAAGTTGTGATTAAAAGTATCATTATGGACTTGTTAACTTGGATTTTTGGACAAGATATAAACTAATGGACTTTATTATATGTAAGACATATAATATATATATGTATATAAGGGACTTATGTAAATACAAAGTTGAAAGTTATAGAAACAAAGTTTACATATGGAATCAAGAAAGACATCCTAACTTACTGTTTTAATTCGATATACAACCTGTCCATTTTATATTTTATTAAGATAGTACGTCTCATGACGATTCCAAAAAGCTAAGAAACTCGAAAAACGGATTAATAACGAAAAAGATACGCTAATTACGAGTTATACGTTAATTAAACGGGTTTATAAAATAACTTTTATAAAAACAAGTTATAAAACTTATACAAACAGAAGGTTTGACATTTTTATTAAATCACACATATTTTTAGGATTCCAAAATGATAAGAAACGTAATTTTTCAATCAATAACGAAGAAGTTACAAATTTTGCGAGTTTACGACAATTAATACTTTTATAAAACTATTTTTATAAAAGTTACTATTCATGACAGAAACTTTTATTTTAGTAAACCTCATAAATCAATAGAACTTTCAACTACGAGAACGTGCTCGAAAGAATCGTTAAAAACGGAGCTATAACGAAGAAAATACGACATTTACGGGTTTTACGATAACAAAAACTATATAAATACATTTAGGGTCTGGTGTGAACAGTAAAAGTTACTATTCACCCATAGGTCCAAATTATGAAAATGTCAAATTATGATAACTCGTCCTAATACGAAAATGTGAGCGCAAGAAACACCTCAAACGGACTTGAAACACGAAAGTTATGCCAGTTTTACTAAAACGGTAATTATAAACGTTTTTACTTATTAAACACAATTTTAACAAAACAAATAGATGGTGATGTGGCTATGCAGAATTGTATATGGTAGATGTTAATTACCATGCTTAGCACTTATACGACCTTAATTTAAATAGGTTGCATCTAACGATTTGCGTGACGTTTTATTTGTGATATTTGGATTATCAGTACTCGAGGTGAGTTCATAGCCCCACATTTTTACGATTTCAATGATTATACTTTGGGGTGGAAAACATGCTTTGTTTTTAGAAAATTGGACGCAAGTGTATATTTTATATTGATTACGTGTTTGCCTAAGTAGCGATAACCCAAGTTGAGCCCATTATCATGAACTGTCAATTGCATAGATGTAGTTGTGAATTACATTATGTGAGCGCGAATGTTATGAATAGATCTATTTGGGATTGACCTCCCCGTTCGGGTGATTAGCTATCACCGGGAATGAACGTTATAGCATGTCGGATTTGGGATGTTTAGGGTTGAACATTTGATCGGGCAGAATAGCAATATTTATTATTGCGAATATAATTGTCGAGCTTCAGTGTCATGAGCTTAGGAAAACATAATTGGATTTGTGATGTTGCTTCTGTTGATTATACGGGAAAGTGTTGCGGTCTTACATATTATATTTTACTAACCTATGAATTCACCAACATTTTTGTTGACGTTTTAAAGCAATGTTTTCAGGTGGTCAATAGGCACGAGGTGCTAGGGATACATTGGTGACACTTTTGGTTATCACAATAAAGATTTGGATGTAATATGTTTTGGGAAATGTATTGTCAATCTTTGTATATTCAAACACTGAAAAAGTATAAAGCTAGCATGCTTTGTGTATCAAGGTCTTTTATCAAATCCAATGTATCATTTTAAACGACTTTTTGTCGTTCTTATATATCTTGTGCTATTAATCTGAGAAGTAACAAGCCATGGATATCCGTATTCCGCTGCGACCCATTTTGGGGGTGTTACAGATTGGTATCAAGAGCCAAGGTTATAGAGAACCAGGTCAAATGTTTTGCTATACTATAACCATTTTCAAACAATTGCATTCTAAAGGTGTTTTTACGGGGACACACTAGGTGTTGCATTAGTAGTGATACTAATGCATTCATAAGGGATATAAGTGTTTATGATATATTACGTATATTGCCAATAAGAAGCTCTTATTGCAATATACGTAATATATTATAAACACGTATATCAATTATGAATGCATTTAGTATAACTAACTAATGCAACAACTAGTGTGTCCCACAAAAACCCCTTTTTATGAATGCAATGTTTGAAAATTGGTTATTAGTATAGCAACTGCATTTGACTGGTTCTCTATAACCTTGGCTCTTGATACCAATCTGTAACACCCCCAAAATGGGTCGCAGCGGAATACGGATATCCATGGCTTGTTACTTCTCAGATTAATAGCACAAGATATATAAGAACGACAAAAAGTCGTTTAAAATGATACAAAAGCAAGAAACAAAAATAATATCAAGAATACCTACCCTAAACCTTAGAGATCTTTGAAGTTGGTTGTGGTCTTAGTATTTTTGTCAAAAAGAATAGAATAAGAGTAGTGATATTCTTTGTAGTGTGACTGAGATTCAAAGATAAGAGAGTGGCGTTTGTTTTGTTTAAGGTTAGGGTTTGATAAGAGTGAGGTTGTTAGTTTTATGTTGCATCTGTGATTTTTTTGATAAAGAAAAAAAGAGGCATGTAGTTTGTGATGTGCTTTAGGGTTTGTAGTAAAGTGTGTGTTTTTATATAAGTGTCTTTAGGGTTGTGTGTTCTTGGGCTTGATATCAGAATTTGTGTGCAACATTTGGGCTTTGTACCGAAAATATTATAATTGTTGGTTTTAGGCTGTGCACTTTGTGTGGACTAGTATAAAACAATTTTTACATAGACAAATTTAGGCTAGTATTAAAATTTCAGAGATTTTTGGCACTACCTTTTTGATAAATCATTTTTGGATTACGGTTTATTTATAGGTTGATAAAGAGTTTGATTATCGAGTTATAATAGAATAGTTCTTCATTTTTGGTTTTATCGATTTTGAAGTTACTATCGGATTATCATTTTCGATACATCGTTTTCACAATTTCGGTTTCATCAAAATTGTGTAGTAGTTTTACTTATCGGTAAAGTTCTAAGAACGCTTGAGAATTCATTGTGTTCACATTTTTGATTTTATCGATCTTGTGATTCATTTTAGATTCAAATTTGGTAAAACTCACATTTTTGGTTGTATCGAATTTGTGGAGCTCATTTTCGAAAGTGTTCTTCAAACGCATCAATTTCATTGAAATTGTTCACTTTACGGTTTTATCGTATTGTTGATTCATTTTCGTTGGATACTTTCTTGAAAATATACAATCTTTGATAATCACGAGTAGGATTTGCTATTTGTTAGTGTTTACGAAAATTGAACTCATTTAGGAAAGTTATGCGTACAAGATACATCTTTGGTCTTACTTAAAAAGCTTATATTCAATCGAAATTGATCATTTACGGTTTTATCATAATCTTGATTACTTTACGATTGATATTTTTGAGAAAACTGTGATAACCGAGAAAGATTTGGGTTAGTGTGTGATTGATATTTTAGGTTGAATTTTTGTGTCACGTTGATCTATTTGTTCAAGGAAGTGAGATTACATTTGTTAAACGTAACAATGTTTGCCCAAAAAGAGTATTAGAATGGCTACTCAACAAAATATTATAATCAATGATAACTCAGAGAACGGTCTGACGAAAACAATGATGTTGCTTGATCGAGCAATCCGTCAAAGATTCCCGACACGTACAAACAACCGACTTAGTGTTTCTTCGAATGTTGTACAAAGCGGTTTACTTGATGTGCAAGGAAAGAAAAATGAAACGTTGGCACGAATGTTGGGAATGCAGGGAATCATCCACAGAATGTTGGTTACATAGAAAATGCCGAGATAAAATTGCAAATGCTACACAAAATACAGCAAGATATGAAAGAGAGATTCAACAAAAATCTTCAAGAAATAAAGAAGGTCGTTGTGATACTACACCCAGGGGGATTATTCGTAAATGAGAATGAACATGCATTTATGGTACTCTTTGGGGGGGATTATGATTCTTTCGCATATAAGTTTTTTCATAACCTGGCTTGAATAGAAAACCAAATGTGGAGTATGAAATTTCATGAGTGTGACTCAAATACATATTTGACAGAGCTTAGGAAACAGTGTGAGGCATTTTTAACGAATGGGAATCCGAAATCTTTTGACTCTTCTATGATTAACTACTACTTGAAAGTGTTTCAAGAATATACTCGACATGACATTAAGAGTATCAAAAATATTCTTATCCGTTACTTAAATGCTATTGAGAAAGAAATTGATGCAAGAGCACATAATGAAAAAGAACTGTGGACAAAAGAAAGAAATGTCACAAAAAAACGAGAAAATGAAAGAACGATGCAGATGCAAGGGGGATGGTACTATGGTTAAGGATAAATGTGTAGAACAATCAAATAACATACATGGAAAGAGGAAGAGAGGTGGTTTAGAGAGAGAGAGTGGTTGGATGAACATTTTAGAGAGAGAAAGTAAACATGAAAGAAAACTTGTATAATGTGTGTGAAATAATGAACAGCCAACCACCTCTCCAAGGCATGGAGAGGTGGATACATACCCTTTTAGGGCCGGCTATGGATGGGCCTTCATGGGCTTTTCCTAGCTTAGGCCCGGTTAGCTTACTAAATAATAATTTGTGGACTACGAGCTAGAAATGTAAAATACGTAGAGTGACCGATCCTTTTTTGGATTCCTAACAATCTCCCCCTAAGGGAGGTCACTCCAATTTACAAAAACTTAAGCTTTAAATTCTATGAATGTCTTCAATCTTTAGCTCGTAGTCTTGTTATCATGTTCTTTATCTTGTGAATCTTGATGTAGAAATCGTTAGACTTTTAGGATTTAGCTTGTATCTTGTTCTTGACTTATATGTGATCTTTTGAGCTTCTTAAGATCATCAACCAAGCATAATCTCTATTCGCCATCTTGTAATCTTTGCCTTCCCGTGATCTTGTGACTTCTAGACCGACATGCTTATACTGCTCTTGATGTTTGAAAGCGAGTGTAACCATCTCTCTTGATATTCTTTAACTTTAACACTTCATCACTTCGAGAAAGATTTTTGGTATCAGAGTGACAAAAACTTCTTTGAAATTCTTTGACTTTAATACTTCATCACTTCAAGAAAGACGTACGGTATCAGAGAAGCAGAAGTCTTGAAACATGTACTTGAGCTTTCATGGTATCTTTATGTTTGTCGGTTGGGTATGAGCATGTGGCTATGAATCTGTGAGTCAGCTGGAACCAAGTACCTCCATGACCATCTTTATGTGAATCTGCAATAAAACAGTTAGCAATAAATCTGGGGGACGAATATGGCTTTGTCATTCGCTCGTGTTTGGTTAGAGTAACCTTCGAATCCGTGAGGATCGACCTGTGATCAGGTAGATTCAATTTAAGAAGAATCTCCTTAACAGGATTTCTAGCTGTAGTATTGAACCTTTCTAACACATATGTATTAGATTCTTCAAACTCAGCATGTTCTCATTATCAGAACGTCTCAAAGAGACAACACGATAAGAGTGAACCAGTGAGTTACTGTCTCACTGATTGAATAGAAAAATCTATTTGAAAATCAATCGACGTGTCACTTGCTAAAGTGGTTTTGTGACACACTGAGAGTTTTAATCATTTCAAAAATTCATCATCAACCATCAATTCATAACCTGGAACAAGTTTAATTCTTATAGAACCGCACCATCATTGCTTTTTAGTTGTCACAAGTTTGATTCGTATAGAATCGCACAAGTCACCTACCATGAGCTTGTTTTGATGTTGGCTTAAGCAGGATTTCCATCTTCACTGTGAATACTTAAATATCACTCTGATGTTCTGGCAAAATCATAAGGATAATGCGTAGGACTCTTAATATATATCTTGTTATTCACATTGTGTGACTTAGCAAGCATAATTTTGACAAGTGTCCTAATGAGATTTATGGATGATCTCTTTTGGCTCTAGACTCAATAGTACACTTTGGTTTTAGTGATCAGAGGCTAGAGCAGACTGCCACCTTTTCAATATCAACTAACTCGGAGTGAGAAAGTCAATGAAAATGTGTGTAATCTCTGTGAGAAATGAAACAAGAGTCTGTTGAGAGACCTTGAGTGGCTAGGGAAGGTTGTGCATAGCGTTACTGGGTCCATGACTATCTTCAATGTCAGACAACAACTTAGTGTTTCTGACAGTTTATGTATTGACCCGGTTTCTGCCTAAGTGTATGGATGGATTCTTTCTTTTCACCCTTTATCCTTACAATTCTTTTTCATTCTTCAACCCCTTTAGTGCTTACCTAGACTTCATGACTAATACCTTGTTGCGTTTGTTCTAGTATTAGCTCCATCTTAGTTAGCACTATTCCCTTTTTCTCACTTTTACTCCTTTTTTGTTATACCCAAGGACCTCTACACTACCTAGTGGAATATCTATGGGTAGATCCCTTCAGTTCTGGCTGAATCATGGGAATGAATACCTAAACTTAACCACCTTATCACTCCAATATAGTAATTTAAATGGTCGGTCTTTGGTACTTCCACATTTTAGCCAATCACGTAACCATTTGCTCCCCCTTCATATGTGCATCGATTAATCAAAAGAGTTTAGCACATATATGGGTTAACGTACACTTGAGATCTTAAAATTCACATCTTTAGCCATATATTTTAACCATATTCTCTCCCCTTATCAAAAATATTAAATCTCTTGATATTTTGGATATCAATTGATTCAAATATAACTGCTTTCAGGGAAAAAATATCCAATTATTAACAAGCCGTATTAGAAACAATTTTAAATCTCTTGATATTTTGGATATCAATTAAATCATATGGTTCTTTTGCAGCAGCTGTAGGTCTTCCCCGTAGTCTCTCTTAAGAAGTTGTCTTAGCTTCCCCCGAACCAGCAATCCTTTCTTGAGTAGATTCAAAGATTTCTTGCAAGCCGCATTAAGAAGTGTTGATGTAAAAAGCCTAATGATAGGTCACATGAATCTTGAATCAATCATATCAACATGTAAGATTAGAGAGAATGAGGGCAAGTAAAGGGAAAATTCAAATCTTATTATGAAGGGAAAATGAGAGTGAATTACAAGGGCATCACCCTCTAATGAAGATTAGAGGGCTATTTATAGGTAATGGGAGGGAGACTTCCCTTCCTTATTTTCCTAACTTGTCAATACTAGTCCCTAGACTTTGGTTATTATGCTATTTCTTACTTAAAGCATAATAAACCTTATTACAAGCTAAATTAAACTAAACAAAATAAAGTCTAATAACAAAATATAATAAAACCACATAATTGACACTTTTCCATAAACCTAACAATCTCCCACTAAGGGTCGATTATTCTGGGCGTTCCCTCCTTGGTCCAAGTGGTCTTCCATTCACGTACATCTCCCATCTTCTCATTTGATCTCGATAATTCAATCGAACTTCGATCTCTTCTTCAAACAACTTAAGAAACTCAACTTCATCATTTGTGATTTCTTTTTGCACATAGCCATACTTGACATCATTATAATAACTCTTTAGTCCTTCAAGCGTTCTTCTCAGTGTTGCATTACAAAACTTATGTATCTCTGAATGTCTCATCACCATTTTCTCTTTCTTGCTATTAGTGTAAATGATTCCATGTACGGGCTCATAGACAATAGAAAACACATCATATTCCTCAATTCCTGGGAATGTAATTGTTGTTGCAGTGAGATTAATCTTTTGTTAATAGCTTTCGATTCGAAGTTGAAAATCGTGCACTCTTTCCTATATCACTGAACTCCTGATGAACACTGATAGAGACCATAGCAATCCTGTATTAGCATAATCAGGTACCTTGTTATTCACGATCAGTAGATACATGTCTTCAATGTCATTCTTATTGAGGTTCTTGTAATCTGGCTTGGTTATTGACACTATGCAATCATTAGCTCTTCTTGCCACAATCTCTGTGATAAACTTATGTTCATGACCCAATTCCCAGTATGTCTTGATGACTTGAATGATCTTAGAGTTTGAATAGATCTCTTCCTTCGGTTTTCCAGGTTCTTTCTGTCTCCTTATGTAGAAGATCTTCTCATGAGGACTCTTCCAGTTTTTAACACTATATCTTGCATAAGGATTAAACTTCTTTATACACTTATTAACCCATTTGGAAGTCCGTTCTTCAATATCATCATCATTGAAGACAATTGCTGGAAATTTATGAAGTGACAAAACGATCTTCTTAGGACTTGAATTTCCTTTCTTCAAGTATAAAAGGTCTTGATTGATCAGAGATAGTGCTAGAGCTTCAGGATCTCTTTGACGGCTTTGAACTAATGGTGTGATCTTTCGTGGATGCAGAGAGACAAGAATTTCCTTTCTACTTTCCCAAACAATGTCACTTTGCAAGAAATTCTTCATCTGATCAATGTGATACTGATGTTCATCTCCTGAAGTACATCTTTGTGTTAGCATCTCATTCGCCATCTTCTTCAGCTTAGCTTCATCAATTGTCAAAGATATCTCTTCCATGATGTCTTATGTTACTTTCTTAGTTGGAATCTCATCATCATCAAAAGCATAAGAATCAGTCCAAAAATCAAATTCATCATCTTGTTCTTGATTACCTAAAATAGAAGGACTTGGATCCTCTATATTAACTTATCCAGACGATGACTCTCCAGATACATATGCTTCATACTCCGATGTCTTCTGCCTTTTTGCACTATTCTCCCCCTCAGGATGAGCATCATCATGAGGATCGTCCTGATCTCTTATGCGAATGGAAGAAGATCTACAAGCAGTTTGTGGTACCTGAGTCTTCTCAAACTTCATCTGGAGAGCCAACCAGATTGCTATGTCTTGTTGTTGTAACAGAGGATCAGCCTTCATAGCAAGGTACAATTGATGTTTTTGTTCTGGAACAAAGGATGATTAAACTTGTGCCGGATGAACATGAAGAATATGACCCAAAATATAACTACGTACAGATGCATCAACTAAAGAATGAATAGCATTGTCAATTGCATTTTGAATCTGTGATGATATATGTGCTTGCATACGCCCACATTCTTGCAAGATAGCTTTAGAGATTAATCTTTTCGTCTCTTCTTTAGTCGTTTTCCTTTCCAGAATCAACCCTTCCGCAAGATACACAGGAACTTGATCTCGAACTTGCGCAGGAACTTCCTTCTTAACTTGCTCTGTTACTTTCTCTTTCACCAACGAGGGTAGCATTTCCATCATGACATCATGAAGATTATCAGCAAGTTGATCACTTGATGTTCGTGGCATGAACCTTTTCTTGAGATGTGTTAATAAGTAACCATATCGTCCCTGTAATTCATGAAAGAAACTCTTGTATCTTTTGAATCGATTGGGTTTTGCCTTGATCAATAATAAAAGACGATTGGTTTTTGTTAACTTTGGTTTAGATAAACCTGATGATGGTGTAGGATGAGTAACCGTCAATTCCTAGAGTTTCTCGGTATCCGAAGATACGAGAGTAGAGAGATTCCTAGGTGATCTAGTTGGTGAGGGAATTGGTGAAATCCTAGTCTCCTCTACATTCTTCCCTTTCACCCTTCTCCTTAATTCAAACACTTCATCAGTTATTTCATCTTCTTCATCATCAACATTTATAGGTGGAACAATATTGGTAACATCTACCACTGGAGTATCTTTATCTGGTTCTACCTCTATGCCCTTTGTAGTCTCTTCCTCCTTTTCCTGAACAATCTCTACCTCCGAACTTTCCTTATCACTCCTGGGCTCTAACCTTGTGCCGGGAATAGAAGTGTCATCATGCCTAGGGGGTGAACTATCATCAACATTCTCAGGATCTTCAACAAGCTTCTCAATCTCCTCAGCTGCCAAGTGCTCGTATACCAGTGCTACATTTTCTCTTGCTTCTTGTTCTTCATGACTCTTGTGCTCAGCAAGACTTACTTGAATCATGTCTTGTAAAATCATCTCATCAGCTTTTCTGCTGATGGCACTGGAATAGGTGGTGCTAGTCGTGCAGATTGCCTTGACAGTAATCGAAAATGGATCACGGTTGATCGTTTTAGAACACTTGACTCAGCTGTCTCCATAGCAGGGTTAGGTGACCTAGGGGCGCTAGGTATCCTATGTGTTCCCTGGGTGAACTCAGTCAGCTGTGACTGAGTCAGAGGAACATCTAGCCCAAACACCTCTGCATACATCTTATAATGCTCCGTAAGCTTCATCTCATCTGTGATCATCCATGCTGGTATCCGCATCCCAACCTTGTTCTTGTTTCTTCCTGAATTGAAGATATTCTTCATAATATCATCATCTTGAAGATTGTGATAAGCATCTCGAGCACGTCTTGAAATGTCAGGAAAGATAGTCATATAATGACTGATGATGATCTTCGTAAATCGTGGATATGGGATCGAAGTGGCAGGATGATGAAGCGAATAGTAAATGCCTTCCCACATTAACTCCGCATAATCCACATGAATGTTATTGACAAAGCAGTATAACATTTGCATTATCTGCAACGGCGGTTGGTCCCATCCCGTAACGCGTGTAGTCAAGCACTTGGAGAATATCTTGCATAACGTCTGCCAAGGCTGTAGAAGACCAGATATCTTGAAATTAGAAACAGTCTTGAGTTCCATTGTAAATCCCAACACTTGTTTGTAAAATGGAACCATATCAGAGAATGATGGTGGTGGCACAAACGAAGCATGATTGTTATCATTTGCTTGTGGAAGATGAAAGATTGTTCTGAAGTCATCCAGAGTAAGTGTAAGCTCTTTTCTATCCAGCAAGAACTTGAGTCGATTCTTTGATTCGTCTTCTTTCAAAGTTGCCAGACTGTGCATATTAATCCAAGGTCAGATGCTGAAGCTACAATGCTGAATCGTAACGGGATGATTCTTAATAATATTCATAGAGAATCTTGCTCTATGATAGGACATTTGCACATGTCCAACTCACCATTCTTGTTGCACCATAAGTGCATATCGCTTGTTTGGAGGACACAGTTCATCTGGATGAACATCAGCTGCATGTTGTTGTTGTGCCATGATGATAATTGATATGAATAACTTAGTGTTTGGAAACAATTAATATCTTTGACATTTTTGTCTTTTTCTCTTTGTCTGTTTTTATATGTTCTAGCAATTTCTTTTTGAATATTTTTGATCATGTTTTTTTCTCATGGTGTTAATATGCTCGTTCTTGCATTTTTCTAGCATCATGCCATTCACTTTATGTTCGTAATGATTCTTTTTATTTACCATTTTTGTTGTGTTCTGGCATTTCTTTTCGAACACACTTTTGATTATCTTTTTCGCGTTTGGATTTAGCTCTCTCTTCTTTTTTGAATATCCTCACAGAAATCTTTGTGGACATGATACTCTCTCAAGAAGGATGAAAATTTCTCTTTTTGATTTGGTAATCAAGACACAGTTATGAAAATTCAAGAGAAATCCCTTTTGTAGTCTACTTCTTAAAATTGTTTTTAGGATTAGTATCATTTTGACACAATAAAGATTTTGAGAACTTTTTCAAAAATCATGTGACAAAACTTTTCATGATGTTGAATAATGTAATCACAAAACCACAAAAACTGAATGGACACTAAGTCACTCACTCCAATCTGTTAATTGTTAGAAAACGGCCTTAGCGGACTGACTTAGTCCACGTAAAACAATTTGAGATTTGAAATTAACATGATTCAAGTTATAAACACTTTGATTCTTTCACATTGCTTATGAAGCCTAAACCATGTATTCAATACACATTAATTCAATAATTGAATGGACACTAAGTCACTCACTCCTCATTCTGTTCAATGCAGAAAACGGTCAAAACCGGACATGACTTAGTCCACTTAAACAATTACGAATAGACATATATGATCCATAGCATAGAATTCATGAAAACTTGTTTCTTTGCCAAAATTATTTGTCAGATTTTCAGCACACTAGAAACTGATCATTTTGTTTTTCACAGACATTCATACAATAAGTATTACAATCATGAAGTAACAACATTATTACATATACAAAACACTTTCACAAAACCACAAACAATTAAACTAATTTTTCACCATTTACCTTTAATGTGTTTAACTTGTGTTGGACTATTGAGTTTGACCAGTTGACCTTGCCGATTTTGACAATTAGAGTTTTTACTGAGTTTCAAAAATAATGACTTTTGTTACCATAAACTCAATATCATCTAAGTGTTTAAATCATTGACAGATTATAACCTGTTGCTATGTGTGAAAACACATATCTGTTTTATATCAAAAATGACCCTAAAAAGAAAAAAATTATGCTTAAAATGCTTGTATATTGCTTGTTTTGTCTTTATGATTGTGTAGGTGTGGATATTGCAAAAATTACAAGAAAACGGTCAAAGCCGGACAAACACGGACACGGGAACAGAATTGAGTGTGCAAAAGCTGGGAGAATGCTATCATGGTCAACAGTGGTCAACTACAAAAAGACAAAACCCAAAAATACCAAATCAGTCCCTCAAAGAAAACCAAATTGCAAACAATGGCCACTAAAACCCTAACGTGTTTACTCTTTAATTATATAAAGAGTTAACACTCGGTTAACTCTTACATAAACCCAAACGCACTACACACCCGGCCCAAACCTTTTTAAATATTACCAATCCCAAACCCAGGTCAAAGCCCGTTTTCCTCGAGTCAAACACCCACCCCTGTTATAATTTTAACGCGGGAAATTTTGTTACTACTATTCATCTCCTTCCCCGTTTTACCTAGAGTCAAAATTAAGGGGGAAATTAAAATTGGTGACAGGCAGTCATAATTTATAGTATAAGCTATGATGATATGCAAAAGAAAATGTGCGGTCACCAGACTCTCTCATTGGCTAAAACCCATAAAAGAATGACACGGTGGATGCAAGGAAACACACAAGATCAAGATTTTTGCACTAAACAGAATTATAAAAAGAAGCACAGTTTGACCACGGAATTCACGCTGGCTATCCGTATGCTCACCCCATTTAACCCAACGGTGTAAATCAAGGATCCAATGATTGGTGATATATGAAGGGTAGAGATCAAGACTAAGAGGAGTGGGCTATATTCCTAGAAGCTTCTCTTACAGGCTATAAATAGCCCTCACACACTACACACAATATTAGTTTTTAGATTTTTAAATTTTAAGTTATTTGTAATTTCTAGCTTAAATGTATATTTAGTTTTTTAAAAATTAGCTTATGTAATTTTACTTTTCCAGCTTATTGTACTCTCAATTTCAACTTATTGTAATCAGTTTTATTATTAATGAAAGCATCCTTAGTTTTTATATAAACTGTTTACCTTAAAAGCTTTTATTACTCTCAAATGTTCTTATCTAATGTTACACAAGCTCCTATAAGCTCATCATAAGCTCTTTGAGTCTCTAAGCTCAAATTGAGCTCAAATTAAGCATTTAATCTACTTTAACTCTTAAAATCAGTTAATACCTTTGCTAGTTTGGATATGAGCTTTTGGATGATAAGCTTACAATGGAAGAGCTTATTGGACTTTTACTAGCTTATCTTTGGATAAGCTAGAGCTGTTGAATGCTTTTTGAGCCTTTCATTGCCTTTGTTTAGCTAAGGCTTATGTAAGTTCTTCTTTAATTTCAAGTATATTAGTTTAATAGTTGCATTTGCTTATTTTCAGCTTATCTCTTGCTTATTTGTGCTTAATCTTGTCTTATTATGCTTATTAAACATGATTGATCATCTGTTTTTGAGTTATATAGGTTAGATCTTAGTTTTCTTCATTTTGCCTTAAAAATCATTAAAAATCAAAAAAAAAATAGTTTAGATAGTAGCTTATTGTTTCTGGCTTATTTATTAATGTTATATGTTTATTATAGTTGTCATAAACTATTTAATATCTGGTATCTAGGTTTTATTCATTAAATCTCAATTTCACAAGTTTAAATGGATTTTGTGATGTTTAAAGGGGTGTTTGGCACAGCAGTACTAACTAAGAGTTAGTACTGCTTGTGACTATTTTGTTTCTCAAAACTGAATTTAAAAATCATTTTTAGGCTCATAGGTTTGAATTCTAAGTGTTTGCTGAGTTTAATCAAGTTTTCTTAAGGTTTCTAATTCATAATTTGAATCAGTTAGTTTGAGTTTAAGTTTAGTTTGCATTTTTAGCTTAATTGCTTTCTAGTTGTCATCATTATCAAAATTGAACTTAATTTGTTGTTTTGAATCAAATAGAATCAAGTTCTTTAGTCTGCACTTAAAGGTTTTTTAAGTTTGGTTCATATACATGTCAATTGCATCAGCAGCTTAAACTGCAAATAACCATTTTCAACATCAAATTTCAGCAAGTTAAAGTAGTGGTTAGCTTTTGATTTTTGGCACACAATTAGATCTAAGATAGTTGTTAATCTTTTTCAAATTAGTTTTCATTAAAAAGTTCTTTAGCTTATCTATTTTTAGCTCTTAATTCAGTAATTTGTCTTTCTTAAAAATAAGCATGCTAAGTATTCTGTCTGTTTTCAAAATGCTTTTTCATTAAGCTCTCATTATTCAAAACAGTTTTAAAAAGCATTTTCATTAAGTATTTGAGTCAAGCTTTCAAAATATATAAGCTTCACTTCTTAAAAAGCTTGTTTGCTAGTTTAAACTTAAGCCCAAAGTCTGCCTAGGGGTTGTTTGGTTTAAAGCTTTCAAAAGAGCTTATTTAGATTTTCTGCTTATGGCTTATATTTTAGTGCTCATTTCTGTCATTTTAAGCTTATTAGGGTAGGGTTAGGTAGGAAATTTAGCTTATAGTTCTTGTCATAGCTTATTTAGTTTTGTATCTTAAGAAGTTTTCAATAAGACCAAAAAGATAGTAAAGTGTATTCTGTCAAGTTTTAAGCTGTTTTACAGCTTATTTAGTGCTTTTCATAAAAAGTTTCTTTTATTAAAAGTGTTTATTTTCAGGTTTTCTAAAACTTTGCTTTTATAAGTTTTCAAAAATAAAAAAAAGGGAAGGTGGAAATCGGGGGTGAGCAAGACTCGAACCCCCGACCTGAACACCCTCAACCTTTATAACAAAACAACATCACACACCACTACCATCGTGCCCTGGGGTCTTTTTCATTATAGGATTACAAAATTTAATATTTGTACTCGATTTCCCATTTTAGTTTTATAAGTTGTTTTAGCTTTTTACACAGCTTATTCGATAAGCTGTGTAACCACGCTTATTTTTCCTAGGTCCGTATTAGTTCAAGCTATTTTTCATAATTTTTTCAGAATTTTTATAGTTAGTTTAGTATTATTAAACATTTATTTTTATTAAAAACTTTAAAAAATCATAAAAAATAGAAAAATAATCAAAAAAATATAATTTTTTTAGAAAATTTTCTTTTATCGTAAAGTTTCTAGGAAAATTAGTTTTGCTTTCGTAGGGTTAAAATTGCAAAAATTCAATTTTTAAAGAACGGGATTCGTTTCCGTTCTCGTTTTTGGTGTTTTTAAGCTCATTTTAATTCCGTTTTTGTTCTAGTTTTCTTTAAGCTTGCTTTTTAGTCAATTAGAGTCTATTAAGGAGTTGCTTAATAGACTTTTAGTGAAGCATGGGAATAATTTAAGGAGTTGCTTAGAGCATGTCCCCATCACGGATTTACGGAGTTAACTTAAGTTGATACCTTTTTATAACGGTTTAAACGAGAATGAACAAGACTCCTTAAATGTCGCGGCGGGTGGAAATCTTTTGAGTAAAACGACTAGAGAGGCTTTAAACATAATTGAGAATAAATCAAAAGTTCGTTATTCACGAAATAGATCAAATGCTTCTAGGATGAATGTTACTTCTAGTAAAACGGATGAGAGGATCGATAAGCTTGCGGATCAACTTTCGACATTAGTTGAGATTATTTCTAAGAAAGTTGTCACTCCCGCTCCAGTTAAGGCGGTTAAGGAATCTTGCGTTACTTGTGGCGGTGCCTATTCTTGGTACAATTGTTCGGCTACCGATAACAATCAGGCTAGTGTTTGTGCGACTACATGTACTTACAATCAAGTTAACCCTCCAAACCGTGTTAGTAATCAAATGGCACCACAAGGTTTTGCTCTGGTGCAAAACAATGGTCAAAATAGGTTTAATCAGAAACAAGTTCAAGGGAATAATTTTCAGGGATATAATTTTCATGGTAATCAAGGTTTTCAAGCTCATAATAATCATGCTCCAAATTTTCAAAACCAAGGATTTCAAAACCAATATTTTCAAGTGCCTAATAATCAAGTACAACAAAAGATTTCAAATGATTTTTCGAATTACAAGAGGAATAATGATCAGATGTTAAGGAACATGCAAAATCAAATCAACTCGTTGAAAGGAGACCTTAAGAATGAAATTCAAACCACGATAAAATCTCAACAAGCCGTCATGATGAATCAACAAACTACCTTTCAAAATAATTTGAAAAACATGATTTGTGGATTGTTTCAAAACCAAGCCTTAACTTCGGGTACTCTTCCGAGTAACACAATCCTAAACCCGAATGGTGAGATGAAAGCGATCACTACTCAAAGTGGTGTTGCTTATAAGGGACCTTCGATTCCTACTAATCCTTCTCCTAAAGAGGTAGTGGAACGAGAAACCGAGGAGACAACGGATAAAGAGCAAACAAATTTCCAAGGAAGTACCGCTCAAATCCCACCTTCGGTTATCCTCATTTCTATTTCAGAAATCCACGATGTTCCAAACGACTTTGCTAAAACCACTCCCATTCCGGAATTCGATATTCCGAAGAGTTTACCTAAGTCAAATATTCCATATTCTTCATGACGTGTTGATCAAAAGTCCTTGACCAAAGCTTCGAAATTAAATGGAGAAGATCTTTCAATTCTTCAAGATTTACGCTTCGTCAGTAGTTTTCGAAGTTCATTATTTTGATGCAAGATTTTCTCCTACGTTTAAGTGTTTGCTCATGAATAAGGAAAAGTTGTTGAGTTAGTAAGATACAGTTGAACGAGAATTGCTCGGACGATGATCTCAAAAGTTCCAAAAGCTTGGAGATCCCCGGCATGTTTACTTATTTCTATAATTTCCCGGGAATAGATGTATGTCACGCCTTGGCCGATCTTGGCGCAAGCATAAATCTTATGCCTCTTTCTATTTGGAAAAAGCTTTCCCTACCAGAACTTACACCAACTCGGATGACTTTAGAGTTAGCAGACCGATCAATTACTTATCCTAAAGGACTCGCTGAAGATGTTTTTGTCAAAGTTAGGAAATTTCATTTTCCTACCGACTTTGTTGTTGTTGATTTCGAAGCTGATCCTCGAGTACCTCTCATACTTGGGAGATCCTTTTTGAGGACTGGTCATGCTTTAATTGATGTTTATGGAGAAGAAATAACCCTTCGGGTTGATAATGAAGCCGTCACTTTTAATTTAGATCAAACCACAAGATATTCCTCTACAAATGACAAAATCGTTAATACGATTGAACATTATTGATGTGTTTGTGAGGAATACTCTGCTCCAGAATTGTAGGATGTCCTATTCTTTGGGTTGGCCATTCACACCCGAGTCTGAAGCCCATTTAATTTCTGAATTTCATTTTGTAGAATTAAAGCTTATCTTAAGGATGACTCAATTTCACCGGAAATTGATCATGCCGATTGCAATTCGGAGGAAGATATTTGTTTGATTGAAAAATTGTTAAATAATGACCCGTTTCAACTTCCTCCGATGGACCTTAAACAAAGTGAAGTGACTGAGGAAAAATCTTCAATTGAAGAGACCTCCGGAATTAGTGGTTAAATATTTACCGGTTCTCACTTAGGGAATTATGCTTTTCTTAGAGAAAACGACAAGTTACCACCACCCCAATAATTATTGCAAAATGTTAAAAAATGATGAAAAATATGCTCTCTTAAAGGTGCTCATAATCTACATAAAAGGGTCATTGCTTGGAAAATCACTGACATCAAGGGTATCGACCCTCGTTTTTGTACACACAAAATTCTTGATGGAGGATGATTACAAAACCATACGTTTCAAAAGATCACGAGACGGGTCTAACCCAATACTTCACGAGGTAATCATAAAGGTAGGTCCTAAAACTTCTTGATGCCGGTATGATTTACCCGATCTCTGACAGCCCATGGGTTAGTCCAGTGCATTGTGTTCCCAAGAAAGGTGGAATAACCATTGTTGCTAATGAAGAGAATGAATTAATTCTGACACG
Source organism: Tanacetum coccineum (assembly GCA_026074375.1). Lineage (NCBI taxonomy): Eukaryota > Viridiplantae > Streptophyta > Magnoliopsida > Asterales > Asteraceae > Tanacetum > Tanacetum coccineum. Next base: position 57,775 of record BQNB010003251.1, read on the forward strand.
TTTAGTTACCGGGTGGAGAGTTTGTATCGACTATAGGAAGTTAAATGAAGCGACTCGAAAAGATCATTTTCCATTGCCGTTTATGGATCAGATGATAGAAAGATTAGCCGGGAATGAGTTTTATTGTTTTCTAGATGGATTTTCAGGATATTTCCAAATACCAATAGATCCCCAAGACCAGGAGAAAACTACTTTCACATGCCCGTATGGACTTTTACGCATTAACGTCGCTGCCTTTGGTTTGTGTTTATTGCTCTCGAGACTTTTTCAACGGTGTATGATGGCCATATTCCATGATATGATCGAAAAGACTATGGAAGTGTTTATGGATGATTTCTTGGTTTTTGGGGATAGTTTTGATTCGTGCCTCTCCAATTTAGAAAAGATGCTAAAATGGTGTGAAGACACGAATTTAGTTCTTAATTGGGAGAAGTGCCACTTTATGTGTAGAGAAGGAATTGTGTTAGGGCATAAAATTTCAAAGTCGGGAATTGAGGTTGATCGTGCTAAAGTCGATGTTATCGCTAAGCTACCTCACCCGACTACCGTTAAAGGTGTTAGGAGTTTCTTAGGTCATGCAGGATTTTACCGACGATTTATCCAAGACTTTTCTAAGATTGCTAGACCAATGACTCACCTTCTTGAGAAGGAAACACCGTTTGTGTTTTCTAAGGATTGTATTGATGCTTTTCAGACTCTTAAAAAGAAGCTTACCGAAGCTCTAATCTTAGTTGTCCCGGATTGGAACCTACCATTCAAACTCATGTGTGATGCAAGTGATTTCGCGATTGGTGTGGTTTTAGGACAACAAAAGATGAAGCACTTTTAGCCTATACATTATGCTAGCAAGACAATGACAGAAGCTCAAATTCATTACACTACCACGGAAAAGGAAATGCTTGCCGTTGTGTATGCTTTTGAAAAGTTTCGGCCATATCTTGTCTTATCTAAAAGCATAGTGTATACGGATCACTCGGCTTTAAAGTACCTTATGAACAAACAAGACGCTAAGCCGAGGTTGCTCCGGTGGGTTCTTCTCCTACAAGAATTTGATATCACCATCCGTGATAAAAAAAGGAAGTGAGAACCTTGCGGCAGATCATTTATCTAGACTTGAGAATCCTCATAAGGATGTGTTAGAAAACAAAGACATAAATGAACATTTTCCTTTAGAAACTCTTGGAGTTATTTCTAGTGAAAGTACCCCATGGTTTGCGGACTATGCAAATTACCATGCGGGGAATTTTATCATCAAAGGAATGTCAACTCAACAAAAGAGGAAGTTTTTCAAGGATGTTAAACATTATTTCTGAGACGATCCCTATCTTTTTTGTACTTGTGCGGATCAAATCATTAGACGATGTGTGCATGGGCAAGAAGCTTTTGAAATCCTTAAAGCGTGTCATGAAGGACCTACCGAGGGCCATCATAGTGCCAATATCACCGCTCGAAAAGTATTTGGTGCCGATTTCTTTTGGCCTACCATATATCGAGATGCCCATGCGATGATCAAATCTTGTGATACGTGTCAAAGACAAGGCAAAATTTCACAACGAGATGAGATGCCTCAAAACGCTATCTAAGTTTGTGAAATTTTCGATGTATGGGGTATCGACTTCATAGGACCATTTCCGTCATCTAGAGGAAATAAGTACATACTCGTAGCCGTTGATTATCTTTTGAAATGGGTTGAAGCAAAGGCGCTCCCCACAAATGATGCTAGAGTTGTAGTGAAGTTTTTAAAATCTCTATTTGCCCGATTTGGAACACCTAGAGCTATAATAAGCGATCGTGGGACCAATTTTTGTAACGATCAGTTTACTAAAGTAATATCTAAGTATGGGGTCACACATCGTCTAGCTACCGCTTATCACCCTCAAACGAGCGGTCAAGTGGAGGTGTCCAATCGAGGTTTGAAACGTATTCTAGAAAGGACGGTTGGAGAAAATCATGCCTCATGGTTTGACAAATTAGATGAAGCTTTGTGGGCATTTCGTACTGCCATTTACCGATTGAGTTAGAGCATAAAGCATACTAGGCTTTGAAACATGCTAACTTCGATCTTAAAACTGCGGGTGATCACCGGAAGCTTCAACTGAATGAACTTAATGAGCTTCGTGATCAAGCTTACGATAATTCTTTGATTTATAAAGAGATGACAAAGAAGCTTCACGACTCAAAGATCAAAAACCGCATTTTCAATGTTGGTGATCGAGTTTTACTCTTTAACTCTCGTCTAAAGATATTCTTAGGAAAGCTTAAAACTCGTTGGTCAGGACCTTTCACCATCACCAAAGTTTTTCCATACGGAACCATTGAGTTATCTCAACCCGATGGTCCAAAGTTTAAGGTAAATGGTCATCGTGTAAAGCATTACTTCAGAGGGGACTTACCACCAAAGGTAGTCCAGGATCTCCACACTCTCTCCAAGGATGAATAAATTCGAGGATCGAGTCAAGCTATGTGACTCGGTTACCAAAAACAAAGCGCTTCGTGAGAGGCACCCCATGCTTATCCATTTTCTATTTTCTTTCTTTCTTATTGTGATGTGAGGAGGCTTGTACTCTTCCGATTCTTGTTGTATTTGTTGTTTGTTGTGATTGTTTGCAGGATTAAACTAGATTTTCTGAAGTCTCTCGTGTTCGGTGTTTTGTCTCGGTCCACTCGAGCTTCCTAGCCTATGCTTGCCATTAGTTTGGGGAAATCCGATATCCTAAAGATTATTATCGACTAACATTTATCTTTTAGCACACTTGATAAACGGCTTAAGATTTTTGTGATACTTTCTTCATGTTTGAGTTATGCATTCGACCTTTTTGAGTTCTAGTATGAGGTTTTTAAGTCTTAGGCTAAGAAACAATGAGGACAATGTTTAATTTTAGTATGGGGTAGTATATCTTTGATATGATCTTGCCTACTTTTGCTCGTTGTTCTCACGTACCTCATTTTCCCACAAAAATATGAAATTTTTTAAAATTTACAAAAATAAAATAAGTTTTTTTGTCACAATTTTGACTTTCCTGCTGGGTAGAATAAGAGTAAATTTTAACCCGATCGAGCGTGTTGAGCTCTAGCTTGTTCCTTAACTTTTAGGCTAAGCGTTCGCGAAAATGAGTAGGATGCTAAACAAGGATTAGTTGGAAATCCTAAGAGCTCATGTATGTAATTTGTGGTTTTTCTCCCATAAGCTCTTAACCGGACTAATATACGTGCTGTTTTTGGGAGATTAAACTTAAATCAACAATTTTTATGTAATATATAGCAAAAAATTTAGTCTTAGTTTAAACTTATACTTGAATTTTTCAAAAAGAAGTCTTCTCTATAATAAGTAAAAAAATAAAAAATAAAATAAATAAAATAAAAAATAATAATAAAATGATAAAAAATAGAAAAATAATAAAAGCTGTGGGCTGATAAAAGTTTACTACCTCTTGCCGGCTCACAACCGATGTGGTAGTCTTCTAAAGAAAGCCCATAGTAAGAATAAAAATCCGAGGCTGAAAAAAGTTTGCTGCATCTTGTCGGCTGACAACCGATGTTGCAGCCTTCTAAAAAGTCGAGGGTTACACTTGCATAAATGTTTAATAGTTAATTCTTAATTAATAAATAGATTTCTTTTTGTTAAATTCAAATATGCTTTTGAACTTTGACTATTCTATTTTATAAGCTATGTATATTCGGGAAACCTGAGAGTTTTTGAAATCTAAGGTCCGTGAGTCCCGATACTAGTCTCTGTGAGGTGTCAAAAGCCTGGTCACTTAGTCGCTACATGGGATGATCTCGCCTTCAAACTCATTATTCTTGGGTCGAACGTGAAGCATAGTATTTTGCAAAAACGTTGATCCATGGTTGAAATTCAAAGTAGCACACTCATCTAAGATATAATAAATGTCAGGAGTAAAAAGTTCACAAGTTGCAAATATGAGTAGTGTTAGCATCTTTACTGATATTTAGCTGTGATTTCGTTTTAAGCTTGGTTTGGAGCAAGTGAAAAGTCAGGGACAATGAATTTATCCTTTTTGGGGCATTCTCGGATCGAAATGTATCTTGTTCTATGATCCCTAACAGTTATGAAACTAACGAAAGTCGAAATATTCCAAGTTTATATATAAAAAAATGAAAAAGTTTTATAAAAATGGGAAAATGGGGTGTTTTATAACTTGTGATTTCTTAACTCTCTCCACAAAAGTCTTTGCTACTTTTCAAAGGTTTAGTTTGGGGAAGTTTTGAGGTATTTGGTTATAGAGCATATAATATTGCGTGAGGACACACAATCGTTTAGTTTGGGAAATTTTGATATGTGTGAAAACACATATCCGTTTTATATCAAAAATGACCCTAAAAAGACAAAATTATGCTTAAAATGCTTGTATATTGCTTGTTTTTTCTTTATGATTGTATAGGTACAGATATTGCAAAAAATCACAAGAAAACGGTCAAAGCCGGACAAACACGGACACGGGAACGGAATTGAGTGTGCAAAAGCCGGGAGAATGCTATCATGGTCAACAGTGGTCAACCACAAAAAGACAAAACCCAAAAATACCAAATCAGTCCCTCAAAGAAAACCAAATTGCAAAAATGGTCCCCTAAACCCTAACGGTGTTAACTCTTTAATATATAAAGAGTTAACACCCGTTAACTCTTACATAAACCCAAACCCACTACACACCCGGCCCAAACCTTTTTAAATTTACCAAGCCCAAACCCAGGTCAAAGCCCGTTTTCCCCGAGTCAAACAGCCACCCCTGTTATAATTTTAACGAAGCAAATTTTGTTACTACTATTCATCTCCTTCCCCGTTTTACCTAGAGTCAAAATTAAGGGGCAAATTAAAATTGGCGATGTGGCAGCATAATTCAAGTACTAAGCTATGATGTAGCAAAAGAAAATGTCACCAGACTCTCTCATTGGCTAAAACCCCCAAAAGAATGACATGGTGGATGCAAGGAAACACACCAAGATCAAGATTTTTGCACTAAAAGACTCACAAAAGAAGCACAAGTTCTGACACACGGAATGCCACGCTGGTAATGTAACACCCTCAAATCCGAGTATGCAGCGGAATATTGAATATCCGAGGGTGTTACATTATGGGTCAATAGCACAAGATATAAGAACGACCACTAAGTGTGACGTTTAAAAGATACATTGGATAAACAAGTTATACATTTATTACATAAGCTCAAGGCTTCAAGTTGTTCAACAATAAAGTTAAAGACTTCCACATCTAGTAATTTCTCATATAACAAGTAATATGACTCGAGTCTCTATCTTTGACATCCCAAAAGACCTCCAATGTATCACGGCATCTCATGCCTTACTGACCTGAAAAACATGCTTTAAAACGTCAACATAAAGTTGGTGAATTCATAGGTTTAATGTAACCAAAAGTAGGACCACAAGATTTCTAAGTATATGATTTAAGCAACAGATGCAAATATCATCAAAAGTAATTATTGTTCCCTAAGCTCATGACACTGAAGCTCGACGTTTTCGTATGCAATAAATTGCCAGTAATGCCCCTGTGTGATGTTCTAACCCGAAACATCCCAAATCCGACATGGTATACGTTTGTTGTCTGGCAAACCGGCACAGTGAGCGCTACTCACCCAAACGGGGATGTTAATCCCAAATAGATCTATTCATAACATTCGTGCTCACACAATGTAGTTAACAAGTACATCTATGCAATTGACAGTTCATGATAATGGGCTCGGTAGGTTATCGCTACTTAGGAAAAACACGTAATCATAGTAATAAAATGTACCCTTGCGTCCAGTTTGTAAAACAAGCATGTTATCACCCCGAAAGATATAAATCAAATATATAACTGTAAAACGTGGGGCTATGAACTCACCTTAGTAGGTAGTTCTCAGTTTGATATAAATATCCAAGCAGGTATCGAAACCACACCGTCAAATACCTAAGTAAATACGGTCACGTCTTAGTCTACTTGTTTAGACTAACGACTCTATATATAAACTAAATTCCATTTTAAGTTTATATATACTGTTATCACTTGCTTTTATATATACTGTTATCACTTGTGTGGTGGTGCCCACGATTAATGTATTTACAAATTCGACGCATCTCAAAAACCTGAAATCGTTAATTAATAAATATACTTTATTTATTTAAATCGTTAATTAACCCATTTATAATCCGAATATATTTATATTCGATTGTCTCGTTAAACGTTTAATCTATTCATCCTCGTTCATAAAATACCTTCAAGTATTTTATTTTACGCTTTAAACCCTAGGTTTGTAAAACATAATTATTTATACTTCAACCCTTCTAGTTTCAAAAATGACTAAATTAGTCCCTCAAGTTTACAAAAAGTGATTTAAGTCTTTTATATTTTCCAACAGCCCCTACTATTTCAGAATGTTCATAATTGGTCCCTCAAGTTTATTTGATTCAAAAATGGTAATATAAGCCCTTAAAGTTTCGAAAATTACACATTTGGCCCCTATACTTTCAAAATTCGCATTTTAACTCTAATTAAGTTTCAATAAGTGACAAAATGACTTTTAAGTTTAAATAAGCTGCGAAAAACAGAATGGCTTATAAATAAGCTTTTTCGAGCTTATTTTTAGCTTAACGGGCCTTATTGGGCCCGTTAAGGTCCAATTTAGTTTCTAAGGGTCCTAATTAGTTTTAACAAGTTCTAATATGTTAGATAAGCTCATCTGAGTCCAATAAGCTATTAATAAGCTCAACAAGCTTATTTTGGCTTATTTTGAGCTTATTGGGCCCGAAAGCCTAATAGCTTTACTTAAAAAATTACCCTTAAGGGTTTACGGGCTTTTCTAGCTCATTTCCATTTCTTAAAAAGGCCAAATAATCTGTTTGGATTTCAGCTTATTACAATAAGCTAATAAGCACATGAAATGGGCCGGTTGGGCCCATTAATGCCCGATAAGGGTTTTTAAGTGTGTTTGTTTAATCCAATTGGATCCATTAACATTTTTAAGCTTCCTTAAGCACACTTAAGTCCTCATAAGCTTGCTAATAAGCTGTATGAGCTTATTAAGAGCTTATTTGATCATTAGATTTCAGAAGCACTTGAAGATGAAAGTTGGGTTGATGCTATGCAAGAAGAATTGCTGCAGTTTAAGATACAGAAAGTTTAGGTCTTAGTAGATTTGCCTTATGGGAAAAAGGCTATCGGTACAAAGTGGGTTTATCGAAATAAGAAGGATGAAAGAGGAGTTGTTGTCAGAAATAAAGCAAGGTTAGTTGCTCAGGGACATAGGCAAGAGGAAGGGATAGACTATGATGAGGTTTTTGCTCCTGTGGCCAGGATTGAAGCCATAAGGATCTTTTTAGCCTTTGCCTCATACATGGGCTTTATAGTCTATCAAATGGATGTGAAAAGTGCCTTCCTTTATGGAAAAATTGATGAGGAGGTATATGTGTCTCAACCACCAGGTTTTCTAGATCCTAAGTATCCTCAGAAAGTCTACAAAGTGGTAAAAGCTCTCTATGGGTTACATCAAGCTCCCAGAGCCTGGTATGCTACTTTATCTACTTTCTTGTTGAAGAATGGCTACAGAAGAGGTACCATTGACAAAACTCTCTTCATAAAGAAGGACAAACATGATATCATACTATAACAAGTCTATGTGGAATGATTATCATCTTTGGGTCAACCAAGAAATACTTGGAGTAGATGATTTTTGAGCATTAATGGAAGAGTAAATATCAGATGAGTTCAATGGGAAGCTCACTTTCTATTCTTGGATTACAAGTAAAACAGAAGAGGAAGATATAATATTTATTAGTCATTAATAATTTGTTCAGAAATCCTGAAGAAGTTTTAACGTTTGCAAATGTTAAGACTGCTAGTACACCTATTGAGACTTAGAAGCCTTTAGTCAAAGATAAGGAAGACAGTGATGTGGATGTCCATCTTTATAGGTCCATGATTGGTTCTTTAATGTACTTGACTGCTTCTAGGCCTGATATTATGTTTGTAGTCTGTGCTTGTTCTAGGTTTCAGGTCACTCCAAAGTCCTCCCATCTAAGTGCTGTTAAGAGAATTTTTAGGTATCTAAAGGGCAAACCCAAACTGGGTCTTTGGAATCCTAGAGTGTCCTCATTTAACCTGGAATCCTACTCAGATAGTGACTATGCTGGAGCAAATCTTGACAGGAAATCCACAACAGGAGGTTGTCAATTTCCTGGTAGGAGACTCATTTCTTAGCAATGCAAAAAGCAGACCATAATGGCTACTTCTACTACAAAGGCAGAATATGTTGCTGCTGCAAGCTGTTGTGGGCAAGTTTTGTGGATTCAAAATCAAATGTTAGACTATGGGTTTAATTTCATGAACACAAAGATCTACATTGATAATGAAAGCACCATTTGCATTGTAAAGAATCCAGTCTATCATTCCAAAACAAAGCATATTGCTATTAGGCACCACTTCATAAGAGATGCTTATGAGAAGAAACTTATCCAGGTGCTTAAAATCCACACTGATGACAATGTAGCAGATTTACTAACCAAGGCATTTGATGTTAGCAGGTTCCAGTTCTTGGTTGTTTCTATTGGGATGATAAATCCATAAGCTGCATTGGTTAAAGGGAGGCAATATGATGTGTTGTATAGTTTGTATGCAGTATTAAGTATGAAGAAACATGTTAACTGTAGGTGATGCATTTCAAGAGGTTTGATGGGATTTAGAGAGTCATTGAGAAGAGTTTTTGATGGTACTAAAGCACTCCTGTTACCTACATTGTTCATTCTTTAGTTGGAAATAGTTAGTACCGACAGTGCAAAGTTAGTACCACTGGGCAAAGTTTGTACCGCTATAGAGACGTTGAAGAAAAATACCGCCAAGGGTACAAAGTGTAAATTGAAACGGTTTCCTTGAAATTAGGTTTCTTAAACCTATATAAACCCATCTCAATTTCATAGTTCCTTACGTAATCTCTCTTAAATACTTTCGTATATGCAAGCCCTAATATCTCTCTCAACGACGATCACTCTTTCAAATACAATGGTTGTTCTTGAATCATGTCTTAAGCACAATATGGTCGCATATCTAGAGAAGACTGAAGGGAATGCCGAGTTTCATGATATCATTGATTTTCTTACGCGCAGTTCCATTCATCATGCTCTCACTGTAAGTCCAGTTGTTTCTACTACATTTGTTGAACAGTTTTGGACGTCTGCTAAGTCCAAAATAATCAACAATGTTAGGCACATTACTGCCAAAGTAGCTGGCAAGCCTGTGTCTATCTCTGAAGCATCCATAAGAAGTGATCTTCTTTTTAATGATGCTAATGGGATAGACTCACTACCTAATCAGGCTATATTTGATGCTATACAGCTTATGGGGTATGAGGGGGATTTAACAGTGTTAACATTTAACAAAGCTTTGTTTTCACCCCAATGGAGGTTTTTATTTCATACAATGAATCATTGTATTAGTTCAAAAAGCACCTCTTGGGATCAAATTCCTACTAATATTGCCACTGCTGTCATTTGCTTAACATCTAATCAGAAGTATAATTTTTCTAAATTAATTTTTGATGGTATGCTTAGACATTTAGATGCAAAGAAGAAGTTTGTAATGTACCCACGTTTTATTTCCATCTTTTTAGATAAACAACTAGCTAATGTACATGTACCTTTAGATCATTTTCTTGTAAATACTTTGACAAGTAAAGTTTTTTCTTTCATGGTTAAAAAGGGTAAACATTTCTCAGGGAAAGTCACCCCTTTATTTGCTTCTATGTTGGTACAACCAACTGAGGATGAGGGTGCCCCTTCAGAAAGACCATCTGAAGCATAACCTACACCCTCTCCTATTCACACTAGTGAAGTACCTCTTGTGCCACAGACTGACCCATCCTCTAGACCTTCATCTTCTACTACCATTCCTGATTCTATTCCAGAAAGTTCTGGTGGGAATCTTGGAGGTCATTCATCCAGTGATAAATCCCTTTCAGGGAATGAGGGTGAAATGACACTCCAAAGTGTCTATGATCTTTGTCTCTCTTTATGTGCACAAGTTTCAGATCAAGCCAAGGAAATACAAAACTTAAAGGCACAGATCAAAAGGCTCAAGAATCAAGCTAAACCTGTAGTCAAACACCACAGAGCATAGATGAAGAGTGTCTCCTTGAAGCAAAGATTAGCAAGAAAGAGATCCTCAAAGAAACAATGGGTGCATAGAGAGTCTGTATCCAAACAGGGGAGGAAGTTTGCCAAAGGTGAACCTTCAGTCCATAAAGATCCACAATTTAATGAGATTCCTGAAGATACACTGGATTATATGGAGACTGAGGATGCTCAAGATGTGGGGAGGACAAGAGATGTAGTGGATGAAGAGAAGGAGAATGATGAAGATGCACTTAGTATTGAAGATGTACTTAGTACTGCTCAACAAAAAGTTAGTACTGACAAGGAGAAAGTTAGTAATGATAGACCAATAGTTAGTACTGACGGATCCAAAGTTAGTACCGACAGGTAGAAAGATAGTACCGATGAGCAAAATGAAGGTACTGATGAGCAAAGTAAAGGTACTGATGATCATACTGAAGAAGGAAGTGCTACTCAAACTACTCAACCGCCTACTTCTACAATATTTAGAGATGATGAAATAATAGCTAAGGTTCTTCTCAACATGAGTCAAGCCAAAGCAGTTTCAAGAGAGAAGGAGAAAGGTGTAGAGTTCAAGGATATTGAAGAAACTGACATGCCTATGCCTACTTCAACAAGATCACTTTTGACATTAAAGCCTCTTCCGAAGATTGATCTAAAAGATAAAAGGAAGAAGAAAATAGAAGAGGAGGATGAATCTGAAAGTGAATCTGATGGTATTCCTGAAGCTGAGAAGAAGTTTAAACAGCTTGCAAGTGATGAAGAAATGGCTAGGAAAGTACAAGAAGAGTGGGAAGGTGAAGAAGAAAGAAACAGATTAGCTGAAGAAAAAGCTACCAATGAAGCTCTCATAAGAAATTATGATGACATAAAGGCAAGAATTGAGGCTGATAGACTTCTTGCTGAGAAGCTTCAAGAAGAAGAAAGAGAGCAATTTACAATAGAAGAAAGAGCAAAATTCCTTCATGACACAATTGCTGCTCAAAGAAAATTCCTTGCTCAACAAAGATCAGAAGCTATCAGGAACAGACCACCTACAAAGAATCAACTGAGAAATCAAATGATGACCTACTTGAAGCATGTAGGAAACTTCAAGCATTCTGATTTGAAAACCAAGAAGTTTGAGGAAATACAAGCTCTGTATGAAAAGATTAAGAGGTCAGATGAAGATTTCATTTCTATTGGGTCTGCTGAAGATGAAAGACTGATCAAAAAGATGAATGAAAAAGGAATTGATTCCTCTAAGAATGAAATGGTCAAGGAGGAAGATAAAGAAGAAGAAAGTACTAGAAAAAGAAAACTTGGTACTAGGAAAAAGATGAAGTCAAGGAAAAGAAGATTCAGACAAAACACTTCTGAGGATGATAGTGAGAAAGAGAATGATGAGCTGAGATTATGTTTAACAATAGCTCCAGATGAGGACAAAGAAGTGGATTATGAAATACTTGACAAGAAGTATCCTATCATAGAATGGAAAACTGAGTATCTTGGAACTAAACCACAGGTTGATAAAGCTAAACACTTAGAGGAGATTAATCAAAATGTGGTGATTAGAAGCAATGGACAAAAGAGATACTTTAGTACTCTGATGAGGGTGCTTTCCATATTTGATAGAGATGATTTGAATGCTGTATATCAACTGGTGATGGACAGATATCAAGATGAGATACCTGAAGGATTTGATAGAGTACTTTGGGGAGATTTGATGATTATGTTCAATCCAGATGATGAAGATAAGTTTTGGAACTCACAGCAGGATTGGAATGTAGTAAGTTGGAAGTTACATGGTTCTTCAGGGGTACATACTTTAATGACTGAGGCAGGATTAGTCATTCATATGCTTGTAGAGAAAAAGTATCCTTTGAGAAAGAAAGTACTGTTGCAAATGCTGGAATTAAAGTTGGAATCTGAAGAAGACAGTACTATGGCATTAGAGTTGATTAGATTTGTCAAGAAGCTAGTTGCAGAGTTAGAACCTGAAGACTCTGATGGAGATGAGGAGGATCTTTGAGTGTTGGTTTCAAAACCACACAACAAATGGTCATCAGTTCACCATGCTTAACAGGCATAAGAACTGGCTAGTCCATAAGCAAACGGCTTGTGGTAAAGACTTCTCAAATCCGTTTATGGTTGACAATTTACCAAAAATTGTATGGTTCTCAACTCACCTTGCTTCACAGTAAAGAGTTGGCTAGTCCAAGATCAAACAGTTCTTGGTAAAGACTAATCAAATCTGTTGATAGCTGATAGTTTGCTAAAAACTATATGGTTTATCAATGCACCATGTTATGGCAATGAAGCATTGACTAGTCCAAAAGCAAACGGTATTTGGTAAAGACAAATCAATTCCGTTGATGGTTGACAGTTTACCAAAAAACTGTATGGTAATTAACTCACCATGCATTTTTTTTAAAATGAAGAGTTAACTGATCCAGAGCAAATGCTTACTGGTAAGGAACATCAAAATCCGTTAATGGCTGGTAGTTTGGCCAAAAACAACAAAGCCAACATAGTTTGGAATTGTTGCTGAAAAGATGTTGTTAGTGTTGGCTTATAAGACAAAGTTGCTTGCTGGATATGTATAGTGTTTAAATAGATCAAGAAATGTTAAAGTGTTTGGATACATCCTCTATGAGCTAAAGAAGATAAAAGAAACGTGAAGTTAAAAGAGTTCAACATTTATGTTTAAGGGAGGATTGTTGGGAATTACGTTTTCCTAACTTAGTACCGACAGTATTAATAGTTAGTACTGATAGTTATAGTTAGTACTGACAGTACAAAATGTTAAGTATTGATCAGTTAGTTAGTACCGATAGTAGAAATTAGTTAGTACCGTTTAAGAGATATGTATGAGATATTTTAGGAAAAGATATAGTAATTAACTTATTACACTTTTTGAGTAACCTGATGGAGTATTTATCCTTCGTCTAAAAAAGGATCCCTCTTGGCATAGTTTAGATAAGATCTGTACTGCTCGTTGGTGTCATTAGTGCTGCTCGTTTGGTATGTGGAGTTAGTGTTGCTATCAATAAGCAGTTACTACTGCTAGCTTTAAAGATTAATGCTGCTAGTTTTACCCGATATCGGACAACACACATTTTGGTTCTTGGATGATTTAGACAAAACTGAATTACTTTCAGTTTGTTCTTAACTGAATTTATTATCAGCAAGTTTAAATGGAGATGAGAAGGTTTGTTAAGTGTTGGTTTAATCACCACACAACAAATGGTCATCAGTTCACCATGTCTAACAAACACCAAGAACTGGCTAGTCCAAAGCAAATGGCTTTGGTAAAGACTTCTCAATTCCGTTTATGGTTGACAGTTTACCAAAAAATGTAAAGTAATCAACTCACCATATTTTGAAATAAAGAGTTGACTATTTTAGAGCAAACGGCTACTGGTAAAGAGATATCAAATCCGTTGATAGCTGATAGTTTGCTGAAAACTATAAGGTTATCAATGCACCTTGTTACTGCAATAAAGCATTGACTAGTCCAGTGCAAACGACAACTGGTAAAGACACATCAAATCCGTTGATGGCTGGTAGTTTGCCAAAAACTGCAAAGCCAACTTAGTTGGATGTTGCTGTGTAGTTGTGATGCAGAAGAGATGAGATGCATATTCAAGATTGAAAGCGAAAGTATGATCTGCTTACAATAAAATCACAAAGCAGATGATCATAAAGATAAATAATGCAGTCAAGAAGTTCTTGGATACAGTCCTCAAAAGCTCAACCAGAAGAAACTTGAAGTTAACAAGTAAAATTTTCTCCTTTATGGTTAAAAAGGGTAAACATTTTTCAGGGAAAGTCACACCTTTATTTGCTTCTATGTTGGTACAACCAACTAAGGATGAGGGTGCCACTTTAGAAAGACCATCTGAACCACAACCTACACCCTCTCCTCCTCACCCAAGTGAAGCCAATGTTGAGCCTCAGTCTGACCCATCCCCTAGACCTTCACCTACTACTCATATTCCTGATTCCATTCCAGAGGATTCTGGTGGGAATCAAGGAGGTCAGTCATCCAGTGATAGATCCCTTTCAGGGAATGAGGGTGACATGACACTCCAAAGTGTGTATGATCTTTGTATCTCTTTGTGTACACAGGTTACAGATCAAGCCAAGGAAATTAAACACTTGAAGGCACATATCAAGAAGCTTAAGAAGAAAGCCAAACCTGTCATCACACACCACAGAGCTTGGATGAAGAGTGTATCCTTGAAGCAAAGATTGGCAGGAAAGAAATCCTTGAAGAAAAATTGGATGCAAAAGGAGTCTGTATCCAAACAGGGGAGGAAATCTGCCAAAGCTGAACCTTCAGTCCATAAAGATCCAGCTTTTGATGAGCTTGCTGATGATACATTGGATTATATGGAGACTGAAGATACTCAAGATGTGGGGAGGACAAGAAAAGTAGTGAGTGAAGAGAAGGAAACTGTTGGTAATGGAGTTAGTACTGAAGATGCAGTTAGTACTGACAAAGAAAAAGTTAGTACTGACAGATCAAAAGATAGTACTGACAGATCAAAAGTTAGTACTGACAAGGTAAAAGTTAGTACCGACAGACTAGATGAAGGTACTGATGATCAAACTGAAGGAAGAAGTGCTACTCCAACAACTCCAACACCTACTCGTACAACTTTTGGAGATGATGAGACTATTGCTCAAGTACTTATCATAATGAGTCAGAACAAGGAGAAGCTCAAAGAAAAAGAAAAAGGAGTAGAGCTTAAGGATGTTGAGGAGACTGAGAGACCTAGACCTACTTCAACCAGATCATTATTGACTTTAAAGCCTCTTCCAAAGATTGATCCAAAAGATAAAGGGAAAAAGAAAATTGAAGAAGAAGATGAGTCTGATACTGAATCTGAAGGTATTCCTGAAGCTGAAAAGAAGTTTAAGCAACTTGCTAGGGATGAAGAGATGGCTAGAAAGTTACAGCAGCAGGAGATAAAATTAGGGTTCCCAACAAACCCTAATATGCTAAGCAAGAAGTGTTTAAAAGACTGATGTGATCAGGTCGTGATTATCAAGCGTCTTGTGTTCAGTTCTTGGACAATAAGAAGTAGCAGCAGCAAGGTGATTCGTATACAAAAGGGTTTATGAGTCGTGATTATGTGATGAGCATGTTGGGGTCATGGGTGCAACTTACTGCTGCTAGGGATTATGCAATAGTGCTGCTTCGTGATCATGTATATGGGCTTTTTGATTTATTTGTGGATTTTGGAAGCCCACTAAAAGTTGATTCGTGTTTGTACTTCCAGATTTGAGTGGCGACTTTTTAGGGACTGTGTTTGACTTCCCTAATAATCTCCTGTATATATGGTACGTGGATACGAGTATTATGAAAGAAGATATGGTCGTGATAAAGGGTTTTGGCAAGTTAGTTAATACTGCCATGGTATTTTGGTTAGTACTACTCCCATGAATGTTAGTACTGCTGCCCTTTGATTGATAATACCGCTCGAGTAATGAAGTTAGACGTTTTTAGTACTGCTCGAATATGCTTAGTACTGCTTGTTGACAAGGATTGTTAATGCTATACATGAGTATATGTTGATGTTATTACTCGCTGCCCACCCAACTGCTATTTGAACTCGAAAAGAAACTTGGGCTTAAGGAACTATTGGGCTCTAAGTGGTTCACATGATTGCATAAGGAAAAGGTTTCATTGATAACTGATACGTAATCAGTTAGTTCATGTATATGTGTTAGTACTGCTAGGTGTGAAAGCAGGTACTACTGTTTGGTTGATTGGATGATTAGTACTGCTAGCATGCTTGATTTGGTTAGTACTGTTCATTGGTTATTAGTGCTACCAGGTTTGTGAGTTAATGCTGTTAGCACTGTCCGATGTTGGACAACAGACGTGTTTGGATCTCGGATGGAACTGTTTCTAACAACAGTTTATTCTTATTGATTTTATGGCTCGGTTTGGAGATTTATTAAAGAGGTGATTACGAAGACAAATAAATATTGCTTATTTGATGTTGTAGTTGAGTTTCACAGATGCGTGTTCTTATCATATCTTAAAGTTGTGGTTGGCTTTTAAGATAACTTGTTCGTGCTTATTTGGTTTTGTCATTATCAACTAGGGGAAGATTGTTGGGAATTATATTTGAGTTGATAAGACAAAACACGAATGAAACAAGATGGAAACAAAACGACCAAAGTCATCATTGTGGGATTCTACAAGATGTAGAAGAAAATAAAGATTTGGTCAAAAAGAGATAAAGATGAAGAGATAAAGATGAAGAGATAAAGATCTCCACATCTTCACACTGTGAGTCAGTAAACTGTGTATTCCAAAATTCATCCTCACCAATTTCATCCTTATGATCACCTTGTTTCTCCTGAACGTTGTCAACCTTATCAGCTTTATCCTGCTTCTCCTTTTCCGTTTCAACTTTTTCTTTCTCAGATTTTTCATCCTTATCAGCATCTTGTTTCTCCTGAACTGAATCATTCTTCATTTCTTTGTTGTTCATCTTGTCATTGTCTTCAGTTTCATTGGCATCCTTTTCTTTATTAAGCTCTTCATTCTGATTGTCAACATCCATTTGAACTGTAACCTCTCTGTCGTCTCCATTCATGTTTTTCTCATTTTCATCATCTTGAACCTCCTTTCCTTCACTTTCTTCTGTTCCTTCAGTACCACTTTCTTCTATTCCTTCACTTCCACTTTCTTCTGGTCCTTCACTTGAACCTTCTTTTGTTCCTTTATCAATATCTTCTTTGTTTTGCTCTTCCTTTTGATTGTCACTTTCATTTTGCTTGTTTGCATCTGCCGTTGGTCCTCCATCATCATCATTGTTGCTGTTTTTGTCATTATCAGCATCAGCATCACCTTCGCTATCCTCATCGTTAAAAGACTCATAGAGATTGAATTCAGTATCATTAAACATTTTCTTGTACTGCTTGCAAAAATCAAACATTATTTGGTCCTGTTCAAACTTGGTAACCCCGTCTGTCATTGTTCGAATCAACACGTGTCTTTCCTCCATAATTTTTTCAAACTTCTGAATTGTTTTTTCATAAAACTCCTGCATAACAAGCACGCCATATTAGTTTTGATGTACATATAAAGTCACATTTTATCTATCATATGTGATATGTCAAAACTATCACAAATATTATTAAAACAAGTTCATATTTTTCATAGCATCATATGTGATATATGCAGGTGAATTATCATATTTGATATATCAAAACTATCATATATGATTATTGCAAAAAGTTTACAATTTTTTTACTATCATGTGTGATATGTGCAGTTGTGGTTGCATTCTTTGTTAGTAAAACCAAAAGAATGCAACACTTTTTTACCTCTTTTGTTTCTGGTTCTTTATCATTTATCGGTGGAACATAGACATCTAATCCTTTGTACACATTCATCCCATCCTGCTCTTCTTCAGGGTCAAACTCTCCATGATGTTCCAATTTTCCTAAGCATCTTATATATGTCTCCATTTTTATCCTTTTCTTCATTATCGTAGTGTTCCAGCTTCTAAGTGCTGGTCTGTGACGGAGAACTCGAAGGTCTGGGAAGATTGTCGAGTCCAAGTAGAGCAACTTTTTTTTGTAAAGAAAAAAAAAGTGTTAGATTACATTTTGTGGATATTATATTTCGCATTAGATAGAAAAAATTGTTAGAAAATTTTTAATATAACTTACACATAAGAATGTGAGTGGCCCGTAGTAGAAGTTCTTTCGTGTCTTCACATCTTTCCAGTTTTTCTTACTTGTGTTCAAGCAGTCAAGTATGTAATCGCACTAGTCTATGTCTGATATGTCGACATCCTCAATAATCCTTTTAAGCAATTTCATCGAGACCCTGCCACCATTATCTAGTGTTCCCATTGTCTATCCGAATAGAGTTATGATTTCCATTCGGAACATGAAATCAGATTCTGTAGTATCTGATATCCTAAAGCTATTGCTGCCAGGTGTTGGTTATGGCCACGAGTTTAAACTGTTTTTTCCCATTCTTTGATAATGTGTCGTTAGAAGAGCTTTGTTTATAGTCTTGTTCTAACTTCCCTGCTTCCTTATGTTTTTACCAAGCATGTCGTTGTAGTTTTTTGTCTTGTTGCCTTTATAGATCCTTCTCTAAAACCTAGCCTTGTTCTATCATTTCCTGGTGAAAGTGGTCAATCGCGGTGGTAATCCAGCGCTGATGGAAGCCCCGTCAACTATTAGAGAATTGGAATCATATCTCATCTAAGCCCTATCCTTTTAAGCATTTCTTTTGTGGATCTGATAAAGTCATCATAGCTTCATACATAGGTTTTGGTGATGATCGTGTGTTACAAGTTGGGTATGGTTTTTCAGCTTTTGATCCTTTTCCCTTTTTAGGTTTTGTCACTTTCTTCAGCTGCTCTTCTCCTTCTGATTCACTTTCTAATCCTTTATCCATTTTAACTTTTATTAACTTCCTAACCTCCTCTTCTTCCTCTGATTCATTGTTTTCTCCTTCTTCTATGTCATTCTTTTTTTATCAGGTATGATCTTGAAGTCGAAGATTCTGCTTTCCTTGTCCTTTTTTGCTTCTTATTTGCCTTACCAATAGGCAACCTTTGATTATCACTATTTCTCCCTTCATATAAAACATCCTCCTCTGATTCCACTTGGGTTTCTTCTTCTGCTTTGTTAATCTTTTTTCCTTCCTTTTTGCCTTTTGATTTTCTTCCTTTCTTTTTTGTTTCGACTATTACATCGTAACTTGATATTGATTTCACATCTTCATCATCTTTTGCTTCATTTTGTTGGTCTGCATTTTCAAATTCAGCATGTCTTTTCGCATCACCTCTTGTGAATCTTTTTGGTGATTCTTCAATTATTGGATTTTTTTTGCTTCCAGATTTTTTCATTGTCCCTTTGTAGGTGCTCTTTTGACGGTTTGATTTTTTCTTCTCAGGTTCTTCATATTCACTTATCTCCATCTTCCTCTTCTTTTTGTGTTGTTTTTCTTCGACTGTTTTTTTGATATCTGTATAAAAAAATATATTAGTTTATATTAAATCATATATGATTTATCAATTGAAATATTATCTTTTGCATGTTATGTACTTTTACATTTTATATCATGTATGATATTCAAGACTAGAATTGTACCTTTGCCATCTTCTTTCTTCTTAGATCTTGTAGTTGCGTTCAAGAATGGCAACGTTTTTATGTTTCTAAAAACTTGATCTACATTCTCTTCATTATCAGCATCCTCTTCATTATCATCATCTTCTTCATTGTTGTCAGCATCCTCTTCATTATCAGCATTCTCTTCATTTTCAGCATCCTCTTCATTATCATCATCCTCTTCATTGTTGTCAGCATCCTCTTCATTTTCATCATCATCTTCATTGTTGTCATCATCCTCTTCATTATCATCATTCTCTTCATTGTTTTCAGCATCCTCTTCATTATCAGCTTCATCTGCATTTTCATTTGACATTCACATCATTATCTTTACATTTAAAAACCACATTATTAATCACATTTGATATACAGTAGTTTTTAACAAACAAATGTACCTTCATTTTCTGCTGCATCTTTAGTTTTTTTTTCAAGTCTTGTCTCGATAGCTTTTAGTTCAACTAATAATTCTGCTTTTCTTTTTGCAGCTTCTTTATCGGTTTTTTCTTTGTTAGCGACGTCATCACTTTGATCATCATATTCTGCATTTTTTTACTAATTGTTTATAAGCATATCGACAATCATATTTGATATTCAATAATATCAGTTGATTAGTTTATATAATATAAATTTACCTTCATTGTCTGATACGTTTTCCTCTGTATCTTTTTCAGGTTGTTTCTTTTTAGCTAGTTTCTTTCTAGCCTCTTTTTTATCTTCTTTGATTTTCTTTTTTATTGTTTTATCCTTTGATTTTCTTATAGCATCTTCTTCCTCTGCTCTTGCCTTTGCTGCAGCTTTTTCATCGGCTTTCCTTTTTAGTTCATCTTCATCGGCTTTTTTTATACAGCATATCAGTTAGTTTCATGTTTTTGCCTGCAATTAAATGTTTTTTGTATTATCAGTTTTGATAATATTTTTTTGTATAATCTATCTGATGTTTTACATTACAACAGATATCATACCTGAAGAACCAGAACCTAGTAGTTTCTGGTTTTTTGATATTTTAGTTTTCTTCGAAGGACCAGAACCTACATACAGATAAGCATATATTTTTTCAATTATTACATATGATTGTCATAATTTCATGTTATGTTTTGTTTCAGCCGCATACTTAAACACATGCATTGTGATATGCTATGTTTTGTTGAAGGTTTAGCCTTTAACTTAGCCTTCATCTTTGCCTAAGGCTTTCTCGGCGGCTTAGCCGCTTACTTAACCGCATGCATTGTGATCTGCTAAGCCTTCTATTCACACTTGTCATACAAATAACATGTTCAGAATTTCTATAAAAGCTTTAAAACCTAACTTGTATCAAATATGATATATTATAAAACTTTTTTTACAGTTTATATTATAATTTATCATATTTGATATTATCTAACAAATCATGGTTTATTTGTTTTATTTACACTAAGCGTTCTGCTTTTTCCAAAAGTACAGCCTGCGTCTTATCCTTCAGCTTTGCCGAAGGAATAGCCTACGTCTTAGTCTGCCTTTTGTGAATTCATAACCTTTCCCTTTGGCGAAGGCATAGCCTTTGGGTTTGGCGAAGGCATAGCATTCGGATTTTCCAAAGGCATAGCCTCGGATTTGCTGAAGGCATAGTCACTGGCTTTGCCGAAGGCATAGGATGCGGCTAAGCATTCGGCAAAGGCTTAAGGCCGTCATTTCATCTCTAAATCACTCATTAACAATATCATCAACTAGTCGTTTCTAATCAGTTAAAACTTATCACTATAACATCATTAAAACATCTATAAACATCTATAAACAGTAGTTAATCACATTTTTCTCATTAAAATCCTAATGACTTCAACTAAAATGACAATATATTCATCAAAAAAACTCTATAAACAGTATTAAATTCAAAATAACAGTAAAAATATAGATATTGTGTGTTTTATACCTTTATCTTTGAATTTAATCGTGATTTTCACCGGTTTTTTACCGAAACCTTGTCCGGCATCTTCTACCTCCATTTTTAGATGATTTTTGCTTAGATTTTGATATTTTTTGTTAGATCTAGGGTTCTGTGTGTGTTTTAGTGTGTGTTTTTTGATCGGTGTAACTGTGTGAGTAGTGTGTGTTTTTGAAATGAAAAGACGGATGAATAATGAAATCGTGCGTGGGTAGTTGTGTTGTTGTAGTTTTACCAAATTACCCTTCCGCTTATTTATTTTTAGTACAAAACTTTTTTTAATCTCCACCCTTCTTTTTTTAGATGAATGGTTGAGATTGGTCCCCCAATATCTAAGAAAATTAGAGTATCTTAAATAACTCTCATCTAACAAAAAAAGATTGTTTAAAGGACATAAAGAGATTATATATTTAAATTAGAAGACAAGTTTTGTTGCGCTTAGTCCCTACCCATTTGATAAATCACATTTTCTTCCCAAAAAAAACATTAGGATTAGAATTAGATTGGGACGTATCGAACACCCATTAAATATTATTGCACCTTTGTACTTATATCATGTAAAAGTTAGCTTCAATTATAACCAATCTAATATTTGGGAAGAATGATTGAATTCGGCATCGACATCCAAGCTTATACGGAGTATTTGGTTGTTAGTGTTTTGTGTTATTTTGTAACAATGTTTTATATACTTTTGATATAAACTTTAACAAAAGTATCACATTTGTAAGCATTTGGAATCATTTATTTAAAGTGATATGTTATAGGTTAAGTTACATTTATATTCGATGTTTTGAAACCCGGTTTGATCCGGTCGGTTCAATCGGTTTCGGTAAAAAAAACATGTCAAATTAAACTGGGTTTCATATTTTCGAAACCCGGTTATACTCACCGGGTTTAAAGTGACTCGGGTCAACCTGGTTCTCGAGACCCGACCGGATTTTAATTTTTTTCGTGTTTTCTACAAATATAGCAAGTTAATTATATATAATTGCGACGTAATTTTATTTTTACATGTTATATTTTTTAGTAAATAGTTTTTAGGTTTAATATATGGAATATTCATGATATATATATATATATATATATATATATATATATATATATATATATATATATAGAGAGAGAGAGAGAGAGAGAGAGAGAGAGAGGAGAGGAATGTTAAAATAAAAAAGACAAATATTCGTGAGAATAAAAAAAGATAACTTTTTTTTTAAAAGTTCTGATAAATTCTAAAAAAATTCATTAAATCAGGGTATGTTGGTGCATTAAACCTTTGGTAATAAAGAGTTTGTTTATATTTTGAGTTTTGTATATCTTTTTTAATGCGCAAAAAAAAGAAATTTGATGCACAAAAATATTTTTGATGACACAAATTTTTGAACTTGTTATAGTTTGATGCCGCTATAAAAATTTGATGCAAAAAGTCAAAAGAAGTTTGGACAAAATACGGAATTTTTGATTCCAAAAAACCGATTAATTGCACAATCGTTTTTTTCATAATTTTTTTTCGGAAAAACTATTCACTTTTAGAAAAATTCTTTTTACAACTTTTTCATGCTCAACTACACGATCTTATGGAATTTTTCCTGAAATTTTTGAGAACTTTAAGAAAAAAATTATTCCTTCTCACGAAATATTTGTCTTTTTGTTTGACTTTATCAAACTGATATATTATATAATTATATTATTATATATATATATATATATATATATATATATAGGGGACCGTTCTTTGTAGAACCATTTTTTTTTACAGAACCACTTTAAACCAATTAGAATTTAGTATAATTACTTTTTTTATTTAATTCAAAAGGGTATAATAGTCAAAACACATTTTGACTTTTTTTGGTATTTTTTTAATTAAAAAACGTTTTTATAAAAACCTTTTAATTTTCGGAATTAATTTTTTTTATTTTTTTATATATTTTTTTATTATATACTGTTTTCAAAAGAAAAAAAATGAGGGCATATATGTTTTTTTAATATTGTAAATTACATGTTTCTAGTGTACATTTTTAACTTAATATGGTAATTACACATATGTTTCTTGTGCACAATCTTTAATCTTTAAAATTTATAACACAAAATATAGACAAAAATTGATATCAAATGAAATACATTTCAAATACAAATAACAAACCAAAAACATAAATACATAAACAAAATTTGATATCAAATAAAATACATTAGAAATATAAATCAAACTATATTCATGTTGTTCAAAAACATGTGTGCACTTTTCGAAAAACATATGTGCACATTTCAATTTATCTCTCAAATTCATTAGAACATATGAGTACCCTTGCAAGAACATATATGCACGCCTTTCGATAAAATATGTGTAACCTTCTAAGAACATACGTGCACGATGGCGCTTTCTCGCCAAATTTATAAGAACATATATGTACGCCTTCTAAAAATATATGTGCACGCTTGATAAGTGTAAAATACACATATCCGTTAATACCTAAAATAACCCAATTAAACCCAAAACAGACCAAAAATGGCAAAAATATGCTTGTATTTGTGTTTTGTGTATGCAGGTACGGATATATCAAAAATCACAAGAAAACAGTCAAAAACGGGCAAGCACAGACACGAGAATTAGAAGAGTACAAAAAGAAGCCAAAGAATCAAAGCCGAAGCCAGAAAAGTCAAATCCAGTCAAAAATGGTCAACAAAAAGTCAACCAATAAAAGACAAAACCCAAAAACATTCCATTTTCACCCTCCAAGTTTCACCAAAGTCCAAAAATAACCCCTCACCTCTTATTGGGCCCTAGAACCCTTAATGGGCCAGAAAAAACCCTAAAATTCTATACCCGGATCCAAGCCCATAACCACAAGCCCAAAACCTAGTCCAACTCTTTCTTTTAAAACTCCAAGGACCAATTTTGTAATTTCAGAAAGTCCTTTTATAACTAGAAAAGGAGAAAAGAAAGACAAGGACCATTTGTGTAATTAGCCCAAACTTCCAACTGAAATTACCCTTTTATTATAAAACTTGGCGCCAAACACGAATTACTGTTCACCCTACCGTCCCAATTTTCACCATAGTCAAAAACAAAGGTGTTTATGAAATTGTGGGTGATAAAGTCAATTCAAGTCCTCTACAACCAAATGGCAGGGATATTCTGTCCAATCAAGAGCAATCATTGGTACTACCCCAAGCCATAGAGCACACGCAGCTAAGAAAGAAACACAAAAGAGCGTGGATTTTGCACTAAACACACTCACACAACTAGCACAAGCTGTCACATCAAAGAATGACAGCTTGGCAATCCGTGTGAGTGTGCAAAATGATCAAACGGCTCAAAATCACTTAGCAATGATTAGAAGAATCAAAGGTGGGGATTAAAGGAAGGGGATGGATTCAGGGGTCCTAGAAGCTTTGATGGCAGCCTATAAAAAGGCCTATCACTCACACACACACACACACACACACACGTAGAGAGTAGCTTTAAGTTTTAGCTTAAATTTCTTTTTCTAGCTTAATTTTCCTTTAAAAACTTTGTAACTTTCCTTTTGAGTATTGTAACCAAGCTTTATGTTAATGAAAATTCAGTTATTTTTAATCTCTCATAAGCTCTTTTGTTTAAATTCATAAGCTCTCACTTTTCCTATTAATTGTTAAAGCTAAGACAATAAGCTCATAAGCTCTATTCAGCTCTCATGAGTCTCTAAGCTCATGATTGAGCTTAATTGGTCTTAATCATTCTTTAATATCTTAAACCAGCTTAAGAACTTTAACAATTGGATTTATAAGCTATGGAAGGGGAGCTAACTTTGGAAGAGCTCCCAAGGACTTTTACCCTAGCTTATTAATAAGCTAGGGAGCTAGTAGATAAGCTCTAAGAGCATAAACAGCCTTGTTTAGCTAGGCTAATTGTAAGTCTTCCTTTACTTTTATTGTCATTTAATTTCTAGTTTAGTTATTAACTTAAGTACTTATTAGTCTAAAATATGCTTATTTGCTTATGCTTATTGCCTATTTGTGTTGACTTATGCTCATTAGTGCTTCTTATCTAATTCTGATCATACATTGTTAGATTATTAGTTAGATTTTCATTTCTGTCTTATAAACCTTAAAAAAACCCAAAAATACTAGTTAGCATAATCTTAGATCTTAAGTTTTAGCTAAATTTAGTTGTTAGTTATGCTTAATAAGTTAGTTAAAAGCTAGATTTTATCTGGTAATTAGCACTTATTAATTAGATTTGCAATTTAAGCTTAAAATCATTTCTGTCAAAATGGTAAAGGGGTGTTTGGCATAAGCAAGTTTGACCAACAAAAGTCAATTATTTTTGGTCAAAACACTTTGGTAAGCTGAGTTTTTATAAGAAATCAAGTTTTAAAAAGGTTTGAGTTCTTAGATTTTAGTTTAAATGAATTTGTGGCTTATTATACATGTTCCTGCACCAGGGGAGCTTTTAGCTTAGGATTTAATTACTTCATTTTGATCCAAGCTCTTTGAGCTTTTGATTGTGCTTGAATTAAGTTTACACACTCTACTTGAGTGTGTTTAAGTGCAGGTTTACCCCTTAGGTAACCTGCACTATAGCTTTGCACTTGTGCAAAGTGCATCAGTACTAACAAAAAGTTAGTACTGCTGTCACTTTTAGCTTAGATTTTAGCTAGGTACCCATAGGTTTTAGGCTTTAAAATTTAAGTAGGACTTAGATTAGATATAGCTTAATATCAATTAGGGCTTAATTTTCATTTCCAAATAAGTTTACTATAGTAATTCAGCTGTCAAAGTCACAAACAAAATTCAAAAAGCCAAAAACAGTAGCCATAAGACTTAGCTTTTAAATTTAAGATTTCTAGCTTATAGGTTTAGAATTTTTAGGTTAGATTAGTAGTTTATAAGCTGATTACCTAGTCTTCTAAAGCTTAGGTCCCAATTCAGCTTATGGAGCTTTTTAGCTTAATTTAATTTTGTGCTTTTAAGTGTTCTTTCTGAGTTTAGCATTTTAATCATCAATTTTAGTGGCCTTTAAGTGTTTCTAGCTTAGGTTTCTTTTCATTCTTAGATTAAGCAACTTATAAGCTATCTAGAACACTTTTCCTTTTTAAAATTGAGCTTAATTTGAGCTTAATATAGCTGTTTAAGTGAAAATAAGCCCAAACCCCCACTTTCTGTGACAGCTTTTTGATAAGCTGTTTTTGAGCTTATTAGTTAGTTTCAGTTTAGGTCTCTTTTATAAAAGTAGCTTATTTTTGTGTCCTCTTTAAGTCCTAGTATTTAGATTTTCATAAAAGTCAAAAAAAAAATGCAAAAAGGGGTTGCCCACACTCGAACCCACGACCTCTCACTTATAGTCCCAACGTGTTAACCAGTTTGCTTCAATAGCTCATCCATCCATATCACACACAATTTAATACTAGTACACGTTTTCATTTTCCTTTTCACTTATAAGCCGTAGCTTATTAAGCTCTTTTCTCAGCTTATTTAATAAGCTGAGTTCTTTTTTTTATTTTTCTATTAATCTTTGTTACGTTTTAGATTTTTCCTGAATTTTTCATAATTTTTCATCAATTATTTTATTTTTAGTAATTTTTCGAAAGTTAAAATCTTAAAAAATCAATAAAAAATAGAAAAAAGTTTCAGAAAAATACAAAAAATAGTTTTTAGTTTTATAAAAAATAGCTTTAGGTTTACATTCAGTTAAATCATTTTCACCACTTTTAGATTTTAATTTTCATTTTTAAGCTTTTATTTTTAATTTTAAAAATAGGATTTTAATTTTAAAAATAGTTAAAAATAGTTTTCTGAGTTTTTATGTTATTTTAGACTTTTATAAGTTTAAAAATCATTTTTCCAAATTTTTAGTACTTAATTTGCTATTTTTTAAGATTTAATTAGATTTAATTAGTTTTTTAATTCATATTAAATTCAAAAATAATCAAAAAAATGTTTTACTTTTAATTTTAGGGATTAATTTTAGTCTACTTGTCAAATTGTCGCGTTTTATTTGTTTGTACATCTGTATGTGTTGATTAATTGTTTATCCATCAGCGTCTCAAATTTAAGTGTAGGTTTTAGTTATCAAATCTCAATTGCTTATTCAAATCAGAATCCAAGCTTAAACGAGGTTTCAATTTCACTAGCCATTGGGGAAACGACCCAGGTGATCATACTTACCTGGTTAAATATACGTATTATATATTATATTATATATATTTTTGAGAGTGAATTTTCCTTAGATAATTTTCTTAATTGCTCTTTGAAGTATTTTATTTTATATATATTTTAGGGTATATAAAACTTTAACATCAAGTTTTTGGCGACGTTGCCGGGGACTAGTGTTTAAGATTCCTTCGTTTTTAGTTTATTTGGTTTGAAGATCCTTTCACCCTCGAAAGTTTCATTTTTGTTTTATAATTCAAAAATCCAAAAAAAAATCATAAAATATAAAAAGTAAAAAATATTCCTTTTCTTTTTAGTATAAGTAAAAGATAAAAAAAAAATCAAAAATATAAAAAAAAAATCTTCCTTTTTAATTAAGAAATAAAAGTCACCAATTGGTAAAAATATCAATTACTATTACTCTCAACGGATGTATTATATAATCATTCCGGTGAATTGTTGTTTCCCAAATCGAACTAAAGTTTTAACACTTGCCATTTGGTCTTATCGTAAGTACGTACCTTGATAGCTATTTTGAGAGCTACCGTGAAAGTAGTTGATTATTGGTTTTAGTCTTCTTCAGTGTAACAGTTAAAATTTATTTTTAATATAAAAAAAATTAGTGTAAAGTTTTGCTTTTTGATTTTTTAGTGTTTACTTTTTTTGCGCACTCGTTGCATCTCGAAGACGTAGACAACAACAAAAACTCTTCGTTGTTGTGTTGTAAATTTTTGATTTAGATGAACCATATTTCGTCAAACATGGTTGCAATGGCGACATCGTTACATGTCCCAAATGTTTCAACGCACCATCGTGGGTATGACGAGCTATTGTTTTCACCATATTAATGCTATCAATTTTCGAGCTTAAACAACCTCTGATCAAATCTTGTGCAAAGTAATAAGTTTAGGGTAGACAAGGTCCTACAAATCTATCATTCGATTTTTCAACAAGGTTACTTCAACGTTTAGACATCCCGAAGTTCCGAACACTTCGATAAAGCTTTTGCTTTTTCCTTTTTCTCTAGACGGTGAAGCCTGAGATTGGTTAGACAAGGAACCTCCAAGATCAATTCTCACATGGGACG
The DNA here is from genome assembly GCA_026074375.1 of Tanacetum coccineum. Classification (NCBI taxonomy): domain Eukaryota; kingdom Viridiplantae; phylum Streptophyta; class Magnoliopsida; order Asterales; family Asteraceae; genus Tanacetum; species Tanacetum coccineum. The sequence continues at coordinate 86,163 of BQNB010003251.1, forward strand.
ACCTTGTTTCAAAATTCATAAACCAATCTTCTTCTCATCCCCCCCCACCCACCTTCGAAAAAAAACTTATCTCCGGAACAAATCACCAATTTTTTCCATAGGACCAAAGAACCCTTCAATGTAAGCATGGGACGTTTTAAAGGACTTCTTGTCAATGTCCTCACCATGGGCTTCTCGGGGGATTTTTACATACACCAACTGTACGTTTTACAATTCTTTGAAAATTTCCAACGATCAAAGATGCTTAGATTTGCAGCGTGGTGCACATTTTTAGACAAGATGCCTCAAGAAGGATTAGCGATTATTGAAAGCAAGTCAAAAGTTCGTTACTCAAGAAGTCGTGCTAGTGATTCAAGAGTGAGTACGGATGCTCCTCTTTCTACTTCTTCACCTTCTAATAATTCTTTCGATATGCAACAAATAGCCGCTTCTCTTGAGGATAAGATGACTATTAAGATGAAACAAATGATGAATGAAATGAAAGCTTTAGTTGTTACTACTCCCGCACCCGTCAAAGCGGTTGAGGAAGTATGTGTTACGTGTGGATCGAAATCTCAATTATTATCCATTGTCTGATTAATCGAGGTGGAAACGATTTTCCGTTTCCATGAAAAACATCCAACAATTTCAACAATACCAGCAGTCGTTTGGCAATTTTCTTCAAAGAAACCAACCTTCTAATTTTGGCAAAACAAATGAAAACACCGGGTTTCAATCAACCGAATGTTCAAAACAACCAAAACCGATATCAAGGAAACAATTTCAATTCAAATCAAAACCGTGGAGGAAATTTTAACCAAAACCGTCCAAACAATCAAGGAGCCGTTTACCAAGCCCCACCATACCAACCACCAACAAATCAACCTTTGGTTAATCAAGCTTTACCTCCCGTTTCACAAGTGTCTAAAACGGATTTTGAAAGTTATGCTAAAGCTAATGATGCGAACATGAATAACTTGCAAATGAAGTTGGATAATTTTCAAAGGAACCAAAATGATTTTCAAAGAGTTTACAATGATTCTCAAAAGAAGCAAGATGATTTTCAGAAGATGATGCTCAGTTTCATGCAAAGCTATCACACCAACCAACCTTCAAGTTCAAGTACTTTACCAAGCAATACCATTCCAAATCCAAGAAATGAAGCCAAGGCAATTACGACTCGTAGTGGTGTTTCATACGATGGACCTCCGATTCCACCGCCGGTGGTGGAAAAGGAAAGTGAGGTGACAAAGGATACGGAGCTACCGAGCACCGAAGACATCCAACCTCCTCCATTGGTCCAAGAACAAACCAAAGACAAAGAACCAATCGAAGAGCCTTCTTTCGTTGCTAACAAAGCCAAACCTAATTTACCTTACCCGTCGAGACTCAACAAACAAAAGATTCATGAAAAAGATGACATTCTTTCTTCAAAGTTTATGGAAATCTTTCGAAACCTTCATTTTGAGCTTAGTTTTGCGGATGCTCTCATTCATATGCCAAAGTTTGCGTCGATGTTTAAAAAGATGTTAAATAACAAAGACAAGTTGATCGAATTGACCAAAACACCGTTGAATGAAAATTGTAGTGCGGTCGTCCTTAAAAAGCTTCCGGAAAAGCTAGGTGACCCAGGCCGATTTCTAATTCCTTGTGATTTTTCAGAATTTGATAATTATCTAGCCCTTGCCGATTTAGGGGCTAGCATTAATCTCATGCCTCTTTCCATTTGGAAAAAGCTTGGATTTTCAGGTCTTACCGAAACAAAAATGGTTTTAGAGTTAGCCGATCGTACAATTTCCAAACCAACCGGTGTCGCCGAAAATGTTTTTGTCAAAGTAGGGAAGTTTTATTTTCCCGCCGACTTTGTTGTGCTTGATTTTATAGCCGATCCTCGAGTACCGTTGATACTCGGGCGACCCTTTCTTAGGACGGCTCATGCTTTAATCGATGTTTACGAAGGAGAGATTACTCTTAGGAATGATGATCAATCTTTAACCCTTAAATGTGGTGATGCACCTTCCATTTCATACAACAATCTCGAATCGTTGAAGAAAGTTGATCTAATCGATGCTGCTTGTGAAATTTATTCACAAGAAGTTCTTGGATTTTCCGATTCCGTTGCTTACAACAATCCTTCTCCGTACTACGATCCGATTGTTTCCACTTCATCTCCGACACTTACTCCTTTTGATGAAAGCGATTTTCTACTCTTTGAAGAAGCCGATGCTTTTATAGCAATCGATGATGAACCAGTTTCGCCAGTTTGCAATACTACGTACTATGATCCCGAGGGTGACATTCTCATTCTCGAAGCACTTCTCAACAGTGATCCATTACCTCCACCAAACCAAGGAGATTACTCACCCGAGAATTCAAAAAGATGCTTAAGTGTTGAACCAAAGAAGTCTTCACTCGAATATGCTACTTCTTATGAACCAAAAGATGAACTTCCCGAAGTCAAACTTAAAGAGTTACCTCCGCATCTCGAGTATGCGTTTTTAGAGGAAAATAACAAGCTTCCAGTCATAATTTCAAAAGATTTGAGCCAAGATGAAAAGACCTCACTCGTTAACGTTCTAAAAAACCGAAAACAAGCAATTGCTTGGAAACTTTCTGATATCCGAGGCATAGATCCGGAGTTTTGCTCTCACAAAATCCTTTTAGAAGATGATTACGAACCTTCAGTCCAACATCAAAGGAGGGTTAATCCTAAAATCCACGACGTCATCAAAAAGAAATAGAAATATAACTTCTTCGCGGGATTGATTTATCCGATTTCGGATAGTCCATGGGTTAGTCCAGTCCATTGTGTTCCTAAAAAAGGTGGTATGACCGTTGTCAAGAACGAAGAAAATGAGTTGGTGCCTACAAGATTAGTCCACGGATGGTGAGTTTGTCATCGACTATCATTATCGAAAGTTAAACGAAGCAACTTGTAAAGACCATTTTCCGTTACCATTCATGGACCAAATGTTAGAACGTTTAGCCGGCAACGAATTTTATTGTTTCTTAGATGGTTTTTCAGGGTATTTTCAAATCCCAATTGACCCTAAAGATCAAGAGAAAACTACTTTCACGTGCCCATACGGAACTTTCGCGTACCGTCGTATGCCATTCGGTTTGTGCAATGCACCCATAACTTTTCAACGTTGTATGATGGCCATTTTTCACGACATGATAGAAAAAACAAAGGAAGTTTTCATAGACGATTTTTTAGTTTTCAGAGATTCTTTTTCCTCGTGTCTTACCAATTTAGACAAAATGCTCAAAAGGTGTGAAGACATCAAATTAGCACTAAATTGGGAAAAGAGCCATTTCATGGTTAAAGAAGGCATTGTTTTAGGACATAAGATCTCTTAGAAAAGGGAATGAAGTCCGATTAAGGTCAAAGTTGATGTAATTTTCAAAGCTTCCTCACCAATACCGTCAAGGAATCAGAAGTTTTCTCGGGCATGCCGGATTCTATCGAAGATTTATCAAAGACTTTTCAAAAAATCTCTCGACCCATGACCCATCTCTTAGAGAAGAACACTCCTTTCATTTTCTCGGAAGATTGCATTCTTGCCTTTCAAACATTGAAAAAGAAGTTGACCGAAGCTCCAATTCTCATTGCTCCAAATTGGGACCAACCTTTTGAAATCATGTGCGATGCAAGTGATTATGCAATAGGTGCGGTTCTAGGGCAAAGATTGGAGATTCCATTTTTAGACACAATTTTTATCGTCAATGTAAGACAATACCAAGCAGAAACAAATTACACACCATCCGAGAAAGAAATGCTTGTGGTTTTTAGTTTACGATTTTGAGAAGTTTCGTTCATAGCTAATCATGGAACAAGAGTGGTGATTACCGGACCACCCGCATTGAAATACCTCTTCAACAAGAAAGACGCCAAAGCAAGATTGCTTAGATGGGTCTTACTTCTTCAAGAATTCGATTTTTCAGTAATTGATACCAAGGGAGCTGAAAACTATGCAGCCGATCACCTCTCTCATCTTGAAAACCCGTATGATAATGTTTTTGATCCTAAAGAGATTAATGAAACTTTTCCTCTTGAAACATTGAATACGATGACTTCTCATGATGACCGAAATACACACCATGGTTTGACGATATAGCAATTACTTACGCGGGGAATTTTCTAATCGAAGGAAGTCACCCAACAAAAGAGGAAGTTTTTCAAGGATGTAAAGCATTACTTTTGGGATGATCCCTATCTCTTTCGTACATGTGCGGATCAAATCATCCGTAGATGTGTATTTGGCCAAGAAGCTCTTGAAATCCTCAAGGCTTGTCATGAAGGACCCACCGGGGGCCATCATAGTGCTAATATCACCGCTCGGAAAGTATTTGATGCCGGTTTCTTTTGGCCTACGATTTATAAGGATGCTTACGAATTGATCAAATCTTGTGATGCATGTCAAAGACAAGGCAAATTTCACATCGAGATGAGATGCCTCAAAATGCAATCCAAGTTTGTGAAATTTTTTGAATTTGTGCGAGGCTGTGTATCGATTTTATGGGACCTTTTCCGTCGTCTAGAGGAAACAAATATATTTCTTGGTAGCCATCAGTTTATCTTTCCAAATGGGTTGTAGCCCATGGCGTCCCCCCGAACGATGTTTAGAGTAGTTGTTAAGTTCTTAAAATCCCTTTTCTCCCGATTCGGTGCTCCTAGAGCAATTATAAGCGATCGAGGGACCCATTTTTGTAACGATAAGTTTGCAAGAGTCATGTCTAAATATGGTGTTCCACCAGCGTCTTTCGACTCCTTACACCTAAACGAGTGGTCAAGTTGAAGTCACGAATCGAGGTCTCAAAAGAATTTTGGAGAGGACGGTCGGAGAAAACCGTGCCTCATGGTCAGACAAGTTAGATGATGCATTATGGGCTTTTAGGACCGCTTACAAGACTCCAATTGGATGCACTCCGTACAAGTTAGTTTATGGAAAAGCGTGTCACTTACCCGTCGAACTAGAACACAAGGCATATTGGGCTCTTAAGTTGCCACTTCGTTTTATAGACGCGGTGATCATCGAAAGCTTCAACTCAATGAACTTAGCGAGCTTCGTGATCAAGCTTATGAGAATTCGCTAATCTACAAAGGAGAAGACAAAGAAACTTCACGATTCCAGATAAAGAACCAAAATCCTTCATTGTTGGTGATCAAGTCTTGGTTTCAACTCCCGATTAAAGATTTTTCTTGGAAAGCTCAAATCACGATGTCCGACCTTTTTCATAAATAACCGAAGTCTATCCTTATGCACTGCAGTGTCTCATGCCGATGGTTCTAATTTCAAAGTCAACTGCCACCGTCTTAAGCATTACTATGGAGGGGATACACCACCATTGGTTATCCCCGGATCTCTATTTTCCCTAAGGACACTAAATTCAGGGATCATGTAAGCTTGAGACTCGGTGACCCCCTAAAAAATATGCCGCTTCGTGGGAGTTCACCCATGCTTATCCTTTATATTTTTCTCTCTAATTTTCTATTATCTAAGTGTTGTGTTGGAGTTGCTTGTACTTCTCATCGCGGCCTCGATGTTGTGTTGCTTGTTTGTTGTGATTTTTTTGTAAGATCGAACAACTATATTTCTTTGTAAGCCTCACGTGTCGGTTATTGTTTCTCCGTTCTACTCGGAGCTTCTCATCTTTGGGTGAAATTGTTTAGGGAGATCCATATCTCTCTTTCATAAGTATCGATTCAGTCTTATCTTTGCTTACATCATAATGCTTAGAATTTTGTAGAGAACAACTTTATACATTGATGGACAATGTTTCGTTTTGGTTTGGGGAGGGAATCTTTCGATGTGATGTTACTTGCTTATTGTTTTGTTCTCACGTACTCGTTTTCTCACATAAATAGCAAAAATTTAATATTTTAAGATCTTATTGTAGGAAAAATGAAAAAATTAAATAATAATATATAAGTGTTATGACTAGAATGTAGGTTTTCCGTTGGTGTAAGGAATAAGAAGTTATTTTTGACCCAATCGAAAGTTGTAGGAGTTCTAGCTTTCTTCCTTATACAATTAATGATGTTAGTTTGTGTCTAGTCTCATGTAGCTTTAAACATGCTAGACTTGAAATCATTGTAAATGAATATTTGTGCTAATCTCAGTAGATTTTAAATATGCCGAGTTGGAATTTTATATAGGCTATGTATTTGGAATTTCTTTGTTGAGATTTTAATTTGCAAAGAATAAGAGATGGTTAGTGTTGGATTTACGAGTTAGGATGCTAAACAAAGTTTATTTGAAAAAACTTAAGGCTTATAAGAACTTAATAAAATAAAAAAAAAAAAATAAAAAAAAAATAAAAACAAAAAAAAAACAATCAACTTGTGGTTTTTCTTCCCGGAGTTCTTAAAATGATTAATGATACGTGCTTCTCTTTAATTTTTACAAATAGAGTTTTACTCTTAAAAGGTTATAATCATCTTATTCAGAGAGGATAAACTTTATCGTTGATGAGTCAAAACATCCATTGGTATAAATAAGAATTTTTGTTCAAGTTATACTTTGGTTTCTAAAAACAAATTTTTCTATTTGCCAAAATAATGTGTTAAATTAATCATAAAAAAAAAATTCTATAAAAATGTAGTTGGTGAATAAAAAGGATGCAAGTTATAAATCCTTAGTGTTAATAATTAATATACAAATTCCATCGCAATAAAATACATGGGCATTTGTCGGTTCGCTCCCGATGTGTCATCGAAAGTAAGGGGGAGGTGTATATTTAGGGTTGGTATCATAATAATACGTCACGAGCTATTGTCGGAGGCGTGGCCGTTGTGTCGTCGAAAGAAAAGTGTTACCAAATTCTAGCTAATAATGTAAAATAGAAATAATAATGTTGCAAAGTTAGAAAATAAATTAGTAAATAGTTCAGTTTCTAAAAAAACCAGGTATTCTTTTGAACTAAGGTTTACAAAAGTCTACAGGTCACTGATTTAATCGGAAGTTCATACGTTTCGATTAGTATTCTCCGGATGGGGTGTCAAAAGCCTTAGCACTTACCCGATGACGGTGGGATTGCTAAAGAAGAAAGTCATGCATGGGACAAGTGAACCAACGATGTCTTAGCTAAGGAGGTTTTTGTTTGCTTTGAGATGTGATCTTGCTAGTGCTTAACATATTAGCTCAAAAGGCCCATGTGTAAAGCTTGGTCGCGATTTCATTATCTAATATTGTGGATTTAATGTTTTATTAATTTGGAACACACAACCTAAATATATGATTTATGTCGGAGAGAGGAAACTCACAAGTTGTAATTTATAAAGGGTTAGCATCTTAGCTCGTACTTAACGGTGATCTTATTTTTAAGCTTAGCATGGGAAAAGTGAAAAATCAGGTATGATGAAGTTATCTTTTAGACACTTAATTGTGCTTTTTGTTCTATGATCCTAAAAAGTTACCAATGAGGTAATGAAAACAATACATTATGTCAACACACGAATAAGTTATAGTTAGGTAGTTTATATTATCAAGAAAAAATCATCAAAAAGAAAAAGAAGTTTTGAAAATGGGAATTCGGGTCGTTTTATAACTTGTGTTCTTTTGCTCTGCTCAACAAATTTCCTTTGCTAATTTTCAAAGGTTTTGTTGGGGGAAGTTTCAAGGTATTTGGTTATAGGCATGTGATTTTTGCCGTAGGATCGCAATCGTTTAGTCTTGGGGAATTTGATAGTGTAAAATACACATATCATTTATGCTTAAAATAGCCCATAATAAACCCAAATACACAGTGAAAATGGGCAAAAATATACTTGTTTTCTGTGTTTTGTGTGTGCAGGTACGTATATATCAAAAAAATCACAAGAAAACAGTCAAAAATCAGTCCGCAAGGACTCAAGAAGAGCAAGAGTACACAAGAGTGGGGGAGTCAAAGCCAAAACCAAGAAAAGTGAACCTAGGTCAACAACAGTTCAATGTCAACAACTCAAAGACAAAATTCCAAAAGTGAATATAGTCCCTCAAAAAATCCAAAATACACAAATTAATCCATAAGCCAGTATTCTCCTTTTATAAATGTCTAGGGGGCCAATTCTGCCAAAATTAGGATGTTGTTTTATACTTTAAATTTTTCTTTAACAAAACACAAGGGATCTAAAATTGCCAATAGCCAAGTTTAAAAACTTAATACACCGTATGAAGTAAATTGAGCGGAAAAGGATGTTACCACTGTTCATCCGTCCTCACCACTTTTAACCATGGTTCAAAAACAAAGGGTTTTTGTAAATTAAAGGGTACAAAGGACAATTCGGGTGACAAGGACTGACATGGCAGAGTATTACATCTCCAAACCTTCCCATTGGCCAATCCCCATCAAAGAAGCTCACGTGGATTTTTAGGGAAGCACAATGGAATGAAGAGTTTGCACTAATCTCACTCAGAGAACAAACACAACATGTCACATCAAAGAATGACACGCTGGCGATCCTCAGTTACACACAAAATGATCAAACGGCTCAAAATCATTTGGCAATGATTAGAAGAATCAAGGGTGCGGATTGAAGGCTAGGAGATGGATTCAGGAGGCCTAGAAGCTTCACTATGGTGCTATAAATAGCACCCTCATCACACGCATATAGGGATCTTTTTCTTTTTTCTAGTTTTAGCCTAGGGTAGTTTTAAAAAGCTTAATGTAACTTTGATTCAGTTGTAATTTCTTTTAAGTAATGTAATTCAGCTCTTTTTAATGAAATTTAGTTTAAATTTGTCATAAACTTTCATAGCTTTCAACTCATAAGCCCTCTTAATAAGCCTATCTGTCTCATTAAGCTAATAAGCTCATATTAAGCTCTCAAGAGTCTCTAAGCTCTTGATTTGAGTTTAACCAATCTTAATATACCTTAACTTTAAAATAAGAATTTTACCTATGCATTTTGGACTTATTGACTTTTTGGAAGGGGAGCTTAATTTGGAAGAGCTCCCAAGGTCTTTTACCCTAGCTTAATTATAAGCTAGGGAGCTGGTAGATAAGCTCTAAGAGCATAAGCAGCCTTGTTGAGCTAGGCAAATTGTAAGTCTTCTTTTACTTTCATTGTCATTTAAATTCTAGTTTAATTTTAACTCAAGTGCTTAATTAGATTATTATTATACTTATTTGCTTAATTAGTCTGCTTATTGTTGCTTATTTGTGTTTCAACTAGCTTAATAATCATATTAGCTTATCTGTTTTTGCTTATAATAGTTTAAATCATAGTTTTATAAGTAATGTTTCATAAAACCTTAAAAAACCAAAAATATTAGATAGAATAGTATAGATCTTTGATTTCTAGTTAATCAGTTGTTAGATCATGTTAATTAAGTTTGATATAAGCTGTTAATTATCTGGTTATTAAGGTTTAATCAATAAATTTCAAATTCTAAGTCTTAATGAAATTTGTCAAAGAGTTAAAGGAGTGTTTGGATTTATGCAGTTTGACCTCTAAAAGTCAAACTGCATTGTGAATTTTACTTGAGATAGTTGTGCAATCATTATTTACTAGTTTAGAAAGAGTTTTTGTAGGTTATAATTCAAATTTGAAAAAGATAGGGTCTAATAACATAGTTTCAGCACCAGGGGAATTTCTCTTTGATTTTCACTTGTGCAAAATTTGATCTAAGCTTTAAAAGGTTTAGATCTTGCTTGTTCTTGTTTTGAACACTCTAAGAGAGTGTGTTTAGTGCAGTGGAGACCCTTAGGTAACCTGCACTATTGGTTTTTGCTTGTGTCAAGTGCAGCAGTACTAACAAACAGTTAGTACTGCTGTCACTTTTAGCTTAATTTTTAGCTAGGTACTCATAGGTTTTAGGCTTTAAAATTAAGTAGGATATTAAGTAGTTTTAGCTTAATATAGAATAGGGCTTAATTTCATTCCAAGCTTATTTTTGCTAGTCTTTAATTAGCATTATTAATGTCATTAATCAGTCAAAAAAGCAACAAATAGTAGGTTAATTAAGTAGTTTCTTTAATGGTTAATTTTAGTTTAGGTATTGTTTTTATAGCTTAAATAGATAGTTTATTAGTAGTTGCATAAGTCCTCAGAAGCTCTTAGTCCAGTACTGCTTATTGAGCTTTTGAGCTTAATTGGTTTTTGTGCTTATTTCTTTGTTTTCTGAGTTTGCTACCTTGCCCTTCATTTTTAGCTATAATCTAGTACTCTAATCTCTACTTTCTTTTCTCATCTAGTTTAAGCAACTCATAAGCCATCTAGAACATCTTTCCTTTTTCACTTTGAACTTATTTTGAGCTTTTTACAAGCTTTTTAGTAAAACCAAAGGCAAACACCTCCTTTCTGAGGTCTGCTTATTGATAAGCCCTTATAGAGCTTATTAGTGGTTTTAAGCTCATATAGCTTTTGTTAAAGTTGTTCTTGCCAGCTTATTCTCCAACTTTGCTCTTTTAAGTTTTTCCTAAAAAGCACTTTTTAAATCTCAACTTATTTTTAAGCTTTAAGGGACTTTGGGTGTAATCGGGTTAGGTCTCAGGGTAGGTTTTGTAATTTTTGATATTTGCTTGTTTACTTAGTTGATCCTTTGTCAGTTAGTGTAATTGCACTGTTAGTCCTTCAAGGACTAACACCATTAGTCCTTAGTTAAGTCCTTCGTTGAGTTTTAGTTAGATTTATATTTTTAATTAATAATTAGGTTAAATTTTTAATTAGTTTAATTAAAGTGTATTAAAAAGATAAAAATTAGGGCTTTTATTTTTATAAAATTTTTGCATATTTTCTTTATTTAGTATAATTTTTATAAAATTTTTAGGATTTTATTTTTAATAGTTTTATTACTTTTAAAGTTTTTAATTAGTTTAAATTTAGAAAAATCATATCTTTAAATCTAAAAAGCCAAAAATAATAATTCTTTTTTCTAAAATTTTCTTTTTACTTATTTTACTTAGGAAAAATATAATTTCAATTATTTTCTATTTCTTTTTATTTTTAGGATTTAATTAGAATTAAATAGTTTTTAATTGATAAAAAAATTCAAAAATAATCAAAATTTTTCTTTTTCTTAAAATTTTCTTTATCCTAATTTAGGTTAAATCTTTAGGGTTTAATTTTAGTCTTATTTGGCTTAATCGTAATGTTTTATTTGTTTACTGTATTTGTTTAATTGTTTTAATTGCTTTAATTATTCAATTTTAAAATGTTGCTTTTTATATAGTAGATATAGTTTATCACAAAATATCATTTGCTTCATTCAAATCAGATATCCAAGCTTAACGAGGTTTAAGTTTCACTAGTCGTTGGGAAACGATCGGGTGAATCATATTTACCGGTTAAATATACGTATTATATACTTATATATATTATATTTTTAGAGTGAATTTATCGAGGGTAACTTAGTAAAATTTCTTAATTAGATCTTTGAATATTATATTTTTTGTTATTTTATCTTATTTAAAAAAATAAATAAACTGCAATATAGGTTATCTCCTCCGCTCAATCTCATCTAGTCCACCAGACAGCAGTAATATTGTAAACTATCTCCCATATATGGGTCTCGTCTAATCTCGACATTCCAGAGTGCCACTAAACATAATCTGCTCTAAAGCCTCCAGTAACCCTAGTAGTAGGAGCAGATGAGCTCTCCCCGATCTCATATCTAGGACCAGGAGCAATGCAAAACCTCTTCCGAGGTGGTAACGTAACCTCGGGAACATCCACTCTACAGTTAGTAGAGGGTAGAAGCAAAGGTGGTGACGATGTAGGTAATGGTATAGATAAAAGTGGTGGTGTCCTGTTGGTGTTGTCTGCTGATCGAGATGCTAGATGTAAGGTTGGATGGTTGCGGCAGCTGATTAAGGTGTAAAAATACAACATATCCATTTGTACCTAATATAACCAATTAAGCCCAAAACAGACTAAAAATGGCAAAGATATGCTTGTTTTTGTGTTTTGTGTGTGCAGGTACGGATATATCAAAAATCACAAGAAAACCGTCAAAAACAAGCAAACACGGACACGGGAAACGAAAGAGCATAAAAGAAGCCAGAAATTCAAGCCAAAGCCAAAAAAAGTCACTTCAGTCAAAATGGTACAAACTTGGTCAACAGAAGTCAACCATAAAAGATAAAAAAACTCAATAATGTTGTCAATCAACCCTCAAGTTTCGAAAGTTACCATAGGTGGTCCCTAAGGCTTACATGGCCTTAAACCCTTAAATTCCCTACCCGGATCCAAAAGCCCAATACCTATTTTATAAAACCACAGGGACCATTGTTGTCATTTCTAAAAAACCTTTTACACTACACCTTCATAAAACCAACTACAAGGACCAATCTTGCAAAAAGCCAAGTTCAAATGTTTTTACCTGTTTTACAGTTAAAATGGGCGCGAAGAAATGGACAATATTCATCATCTCTTTCCTTTACCACACAGTCAAAAACAAAGGGCTTTTCACAATTAAGGGGTACAATGGGCTATTCAAGTGAAGTACAACATGATGGCAGGGTTAGATGTGTCAAATCAAACACTCTCATTGGCTCACTTAAGCTAAGAGGATACGTGGCAGGAAGAAAAGCACAAGGGGGATGTTGATTTTACTCTTAAAGCACTCACACAACAAAAATAAGGTCACATCAAAGGATTGCCAGCTTGGCAATCCATGTGATAGTGTAAAGTAATCTAACGGCTCAAAAGAGAGATCCAATCATTGAAGATTTGTACGGACAAGATCAAAAGGAGCGTGGGCAGCAAGGAAGGCCTAGAATGTTCAGCTTCAGGCTATAAATAGCCTCACTATCACACACACCAGGAGCGAGTTTCTTAGTTAGTAGCTTTTAGTTTTAGCTTAATTTTCAATTCTTAGCTTAAATTTCCTTTAAACTTTGTAATTCTTCCTTTTAAGCATTGTAATCAAGTTTTATGTTAATGAAATTCAGTTTTTAAATAGTCTCTTATAAGCTCTTACTTTTCCTATTAAATGTTAAGCTAAATATCATAAGCTACTGAATAAGCTCTTATTTAGTCTATAAGCCCAAGAATTCGGAGCGCAAATCTTACCTTAATCATACCTTAATCTCTTAAAATCAGCTATAACCTGATCACCTTTGTTTTTGGGATTGAGCTTTTGGAAGGGGAGACAAACATGGATGAGCTCCATGGACTTATACTAGTTTTCCATTTTGGTAGCTAGGAGGATTTGTAGCTGTTTAATTGAATTAAAGCTTCTGTTTAGCTGAAGTTTGTGTAAGTTTCCCTTTTAAATTCCTGTTACTTTTAATTTCTAGTCTAATGCTTGCTTAGTTGCTTATCAATTGTGCTTATTTGCTTAATTAGTGTTCATTAGAGCATATTAATGTTGAGTTTGCTTATTTATCATGTTTTACTAAGCTGTTTTTAGTCATAGGATTTTAGGACTTAATATTTCATTTTTGTCATTAAAACCAATAAAACCAAAAAAAATAAAGTAGCATAGTTGTAATACTTTGATTCTAGTTAATTATGTAATGATATATCTTGTTAGGGTTAATATAAGCTCATTAATGTCTGGTATCAAAGTTTAGTTAAGTGGATTTCATTTTACAAGCTTTTTTAAATCTGTCATCAATATTAAGGGGTGTTTGGTTTAAGGCGATTTGACCTTTAAAAGTCAAAATAACTTGTGCAATTTGTTTGGGTTAGTTTTGTTTTCACTTTAGACTAGTAGTAATTCAGTTTTTAAAGTTAAGTTCTCAAAATTAAAAAAATTAGAGCTTAATATGTATGTTTCTGCACCAGGGGAGGTTTTGCCTTAAGTTTTGATTGATTAAAATTGAATCAAGCTTTTAAGGTTTGGTTTGTGCTTGTGGTTTGCTCAAACACACTCAATAGGAGTGAGTTGTGTAGGATTTACCTTCAAGGAAACCTGCACATTTGTTTTATGGCTTTGCCATTTGAACCAGCAGTACTAACAACAGTTAGTACTGTTGTTTTTCTCTTTGCCATTTAAGCTAGTTTAAATAGTTTTTCAACCTTTAAGTAGTAGTTTTCATATAGGTTAATATAAATTTAGTCTTGCTTTCCATAAAATAGCTTATTTTCTTAGGTAAACCTAGCTTAAAAGTTTATCAAAAACTCAAAAAGACCAAAAAAATAAGTAGTGTAGATATTTTTATAAGTGTTTAATTTTGTTGATTATTGGAAAAACTGGATCGGTTTTTTCATTAGGGTTCTTATTAGTTTGTTTCTTCAAAATTATAGGAATATGAAATTGGCTTTTATTGAGCATTTGAGCTTATTTTGTTTTTGAACTCTTTGAGTCATAATCTGAGTTAGCTGCTTTAATCATCAATTTCAGTTGTCTTTCAGTGTTTCCAGCTCAAATCTCTTTTCATATTTAGCTTAAGCACATCATAAGCTTTCTTGACTTCTTGTGTTTTGGATTGAGTTATATTGAAGCTTGTGCATCTATTTAAGTGAAAGTAAGCTCAAACACCCACTTTCTGTAACAGCTTTTTCTTAAGCTGTTTTGAGCTTATTTCTCAGTTTCTTTTAGTATTGTTTTTATAAAAAGTGCTTAAAATTAAGTCCTTTTTAAGTTCTAATATTTAGTTTTTGTTAAAAGTAAAAAAATAAAATTGCAAAAGGGGTGTGTTACCAGGATTGAAACACCACGACACTCCTCAACATGCCATCCTGTCTACCAATATGCTTCAATAGCTCATCCAGTAACCTTTCCTCCCATTTAATACTAGTAGTCTTTTTCATTTCCTTTTTATTTTATAAGCCGTAGCTTATCTAGCTTATTTTAGAGCTTATCTGATTAGCTGTTTGTTTAGTTTTAATTTTCTCTTATTCCTTGTTGCTAGTAGGACTTTTCCTAATTTTTTGAGAATTTTTCCATTATTAGTTTATTTTCTAGGATTTTTCGTAGGTTTAAAAATTAAAAAATCAATAAAAAAATAGAAAAAGTTTCAGAAAATTACAAAAAAATAGTTTTTAGTTTTATAAAAATTACTTTTAGGTTTACATCCAGTAAAATCATTTTTACACCTTTTAGATTTTAATTTTCATTTTGAGCCTTTAATTTTAAGTTTAAAAATAAGATTTTAATTTTAAAATAGTTAAAAATAGTTTTCTGAGTTTTTATGTTATTTTAGACTTTTCTAAGTTTAAAAATCATTTTTCTAAATTTTTAGTACTTAATTTGCTATTTTTTAGGATTTAATTAGATTAAAATAGTTTTTAATTCATAATAAATTCAAAAATAATCAAAAAAATGTTTTTCTTTTTCTTAAAATTTTCTTTTGTCCTATTTTAGGTTTAGAAATTAAGTTTGCATTTTTAGGGGTTAATTTTAGTGTATTTGCTTAATTGTCGCATTTCATTTGCTCCGTTAATTAGTTTAAGTGTTTAATTGCTTTTAATTGTTTATTTTAATTGTTGCTTTTATTTAATAGTTATAGATAATCAAAAATATCCTTTCTCTCATTCAAATCATAATCCGAGCTAAAACGTGGTTTCAATTTCACAAGTCGTTAGGGAAACGACCCGGGTGATCATACTTCCCGGTTAAATATACGTATTATATATTATATATATCTTTTAGAGTGAGCTTTTCTTAAGGGAGACTTTAGGAAAGTTCTTAATTGCTCTTGTGGTATTATATTATATATTTTATAGTGTATAAAAATTACTATCAATTTTTGGCGCCGCTGCCGGGGACTTGTGTTAAAGATTCCGTTGTTTACGTTTGTTGATTTGGTTTGAAGATCCTTTCGTCCTCGAAAGTTTCATTTTTGTTAAATATTTCAAAAATCCAAAAAATTAAAAAATATAAAAAGTAAAAAATATTTTCTTTTTCTTTTTAGTATAGTTATCATATTAAAATAAATAAATAAATCAAAAATCAAAAATATAAAAATTGTCCTAAAAAAAATAATAAATAAAATACACAAAGTTGATAAAAAAAAAACACCAACATATAATACCTTCAATTGAGGTGTTATCATAAATAAGTTCCGGTGAACTTGAAAAGTTCCCAAATTGAGAACCAAAGATTCAAAAACTTGCCATTTGTGTCACTTACGAAATACGGCTCACCTTAAGAAGAAATTTTTAAGAGCTACCGTGAAGTAAGTTGATTATTTGGTTTTAAGTTGTCTTCCGTGTATCCGTTTAAAATAGATTGTTAAAAAAAAAAAATCAAAAATTCAAAAAAAAAAAAAATTAGTGTAATTTTTGTTTTCTTTTTAATTTCTTTATTTTTAGTGCATGCGCACTCGATCTCAAGCTCGTAATCGAAATCGTCGACAACAACAAATAACAACGGTTATTGTTGAGGAACCCGAGATTACTAAGGGCCGACCAATCGTACCATTGGCTTTGATGTTACAAGCTCAAATTAGAGGGATACGAAGATGCAATTGTTGTACCACCGATAAATGCAAACAATTTTGAGCTTAAATAAAACTTTGATTAATCTTGTTCAAAGTAATCAATTTACGGGTAAACAAGACCCTCATAATCATCTTCGATTTTTCAACAAGGTTACTTCTACGTTTAGACATCCCGAAGTTCCGAATACTTCGATTAAGCTTTTGCTTTTTCCTTTCTCTCTCGAAGGTGAAGCCCGGACTTGGCTAGATAAGGAACCACCTCGATCGAATTCTTAACGTGGGATGGTTTGTCTGAATTCATATGACCAAGTCTTTCCACCTTTCGAAAACAACTTACCTTCGAAATAAAATCATACTTTCTACAAGAACCGAAAAACTTCAACGAAGCATGGAACGTCATAGAACGTCTGCGTCAATGTCCTCATCTGGTTCTCAGAATTACATAACTTGATACGTTTACAATCCTTGAATACCAATGATCAAGATGACTTTTAGATAAGTCCGCCTCGGGTGGAAAATTTCTGATAAGGTACCTCGTGATGTTTAGACTTTATTGAGAGTAAATCTAAGTTTCGTTATTCAAGAAGTCGTGCAATTGAACCAAGAGCGAGTACGAATGCTCCTCTTTCTACTTCTACATCTTCTAATTCTTTTGAATTTCAACAACTCGCCGCTTCTCTTGAAGACAAAATGGATATTCGAATGAGCCGATTAGAAAAGATGATTAGTGAAAAGAATGTTACGACTCCTGTACGTCAAAGCGTCGAGAAGTTTGTGTCACATGTGGTTCTAACCACAATTTCAACAAGTGTTCGTTAACAAGGAATGAATTTCTCGTTTTTCTTGATAACATTCATCAATTCCTACAAACTGCCGCCGTTAGCAACTTTTTCAAAGAAATCCTCCTAATTTGGCAAACCAAATGAGACCACCCGATTGTAATCAACCAAATGTTCAAAACAACCAAGGAAACCAAAGCCGATACCAAGGAAACAATTTCAATTCGAATCAAAACCGAGGAGGCAATTTCAACCAAAACCGCCAAAACAATCAAGGAGCCGTTTATCAAACCCCTTCATATCAACCACCAACAAACCAACCTTTGGTTAATCAAGTTTTACCTCCCGTTTCACAAATTCAAGGTGTTTCTAAAACGGATTTTGAGAGTTATGCTAAGGCTAATGATGCGAACATGAATAATTTGCAATTGAAGTTTGATAATTTTCAAAGAAGTCACAATGATTCTCAAAAGAAACAAGATGATTTTCAAAACATGATGCTAAGTTTTATGCAAAACTATCATACTAACCAAGCTTCAAGTTCAAGTTCGTTACCAAGCAATACCATTCCCAAAACCCTAGGAAACGACAGCCAGTCCATTACCATAAGAAGTGGTGCCTATATGATGGACCTCTAATTCCAAACATTGGTGGTGGAAAATAGGAACCCGATGTGACCAAAGGATACGGAGCTACCTAGCACCAAAGACATCCAACCTCCTTTGGTCCAAGATCAAAACAAAGACAAAGAACCAATTAAAGAGCCTTCTTTTGCTCAAAAGGCCAAGACTAGTTTGCCTTACCCTTCAAGACTTGCAAAAGAGAAAATCCGTGAAAAGGATGATATCTTAGCTTTAAAGTTTATGGAAATTTTCCGTAATCTTCACTTTGAGCTAGTTTGCGGATGACTTCTCTTTCATATGCCAAGTTTGCTTCCGATGTTCATAAAAGATGCTTAATAACAAGACAAGTTAATCGAGTTAACCAAGACACCTTGAATAAAATATGTAGTGCGGTTGTCCTCAAAAGCTTACAGAAAAGTCTAGGTGCCAACGGTCGGATTTTCTTATCCAGGTTGATTTTTTGGGAGTGTGATAAATTTGCTTAGCCTAGCCGATTTAGGTGCTCAGCATAATCTCATGCTCTTTCCATTGGAAAAGCTTGGACTCCGGCCTAAATGCTTACATAAAATGGTGTTAGATTTAGCCGATCGAACAATTTCCAACAACCGGCTATAGCTGAAAATGTTTTTGTCAAGGTTCGGAAAGTTCTACTTTCCGGTTACCGATTTTGTTGTTCTCGATTTCATTAGTCGATCCACGAGTAAGTTCGATACTGGGAGACCTTTTTTTCTTAGGACGCTCACGCTTTAATCGATGTTACGATGAGAGATAAAGATTAGGATTGATGACCTTCTATTTCGTACAACAAATTCGACTCGTTGAAAAAAGTCGATCTCATTGATGTCACGTGTGAAGAATACTCACAAGAAGTTTTAGATTTTTCCGACTCAGTTGCATATGGCAATCCTTCTCCAGGATACGATCCTATTGTTTCAAATTCTTCTCCAACACTCACTCCATTCGAGGAAAGTGATTTTCTACTATTTGAAGAAGCCGATGCTTTTATAGCAATTGATGACGAGCAAACTTCACCAGAAATTAATGCTATGTACTATGATCCCGAGGGTGACATTCTCATTCTCGAAGCACTTCTCAATAGTGATCCATTACCTCCTCAACCAAACCAAGGAGATTATTTACCAGAAATTCGAAGAGACCTTAAAATAGTTGAACCAAAGAAGTCTTCAATCAAATATGCTGTTTCTTATGAACCAAAGAATGAACCTTCCGAGGTTGAACTTAAGGACTTACCTCCTCATCTTGAATACGTATTTTTAGCAGATAACAACAAGTTGCCTATTATAATTGCCAAAGATTTGAGCGATGATGAAAAGACCGCTCTCATAAAGGTTCTTAAATCCCGAAAGCAAGCAATTGCTTGGAAGCTCTCTGACATTAAGGGTATAAACCCGGAATTTTGTTCTCATAAAATTCTAATTGAAGATGACTATGAACCAATGGTCCAACATCAGAGAAGGGTTAATCCAAAAATTCATGATGTCATTAAAAAAGAGGTTGAAAAACTTCTTGACGCTGGATTGATCTACCCAATCTCGGATAGTCCTTGGGTGAGCCCAGTACACTGTGTACCAAAGAAAGGAGGAATGACCGTAGTAACCAATGATGATAACGAATTAGTACCGACAAGACTTGTAACAGGATGGAGAGTATGCATAGATTATCGTAAGTTGAACGAAGCTACAAGAAAAGACCATTTCCCTTTACCGTTCATGGATCAAATGCTTGAGAGACTCGCAGGAAATGAGTACTATTGTTTCCTCGACGGTTTCTCGGGTTATTTCCAAATTCCAATTGATCCAAATGACCAAGAAAAGACCACATTCACCTGCCCATACGGAACGTTTGCTTATCGCCGCATGCCTTTTGGTTTATGCAATGCACCAGGCACGTTTCAAAGGTGTATGATGGCAATCTTCCATGACATGATTGAAAAGACAATGGAAGTCTTCATGGATGATTTCTCGGTTTTTGGAAATTCTTTTTCTACGTGCCTCACCAATCTAGAAAAAAATGCTTAAACGGTGTGAAGACACCAACTTAGCTCTAAATTGGGAAAAAAGCCATTTCATGGTGAAAGAAGGTATCGTACTCGGACATAAGATCTCGAAGAAAGGAATTGAAGTCGACAAAGCTAAGATCGATGTGATTTCTAAGCTACCTCACCCAACCACCGTTAAGGGAATTCGAAGTTTTCTCGGGCATGCTGGTTTTTACCGCAGATTCATCAAAGACTTTTCAAAGATCTCTCGACCCATGACCCATCTCTTAGAGAAAAACACTCCTTTTATCTTCTCGGAAGATTGCATTCTAGCCTTTCAAACATTGAAAAAGAAGTTAACCGAAGCTCCAATTCTCATTGCTCCAAATTGGGACCAACCTTTTGAAATCATGTGTGATGCAAGTGATTATGCAATAGGTGCGGTTCTAGGGCAAAGGATTGAGAAGCATTTTAGACCAATTCATTATGCAAGTAAGACAATGACCGAAGCAGAATCAAACTACACAACAACGGAAAAAGAGATGCTTGCAGTTGTTTACGCTTTTGAGAAGTTTCGATCATATCTTATCATGAACAAAAGTGTTGTTTACACGGACCACTCCGCATTGAAATACCTCTTCAACAAGAAAGACGCCAAAGCAAGATTGCTTAGATGGGTCTTACTTCTTCAAGAATTCGATTTTTCAGTAATTGACACCAAGGAAGCTGAAAACTATGCAGCTGATCACCTCTCTCGTCTTGAAAACCCGTATGAGAATATTTTTGATCCTAAGGAGATTAATGAAACTTTTCCTCTTGAAACATTGAACACGGTGACTTCTCATGATAATCAAAGTACCCCGTGGTTTGCCGATATAGCAAATTACCACGCGGGGAATTTTCTTATCAAAGGAATGTCAACCCAACAAAAGAGAAAGTTTTTCAAGGATGTAAAGCATTACTTTTGGGATAATCCCTATCTCTTTCAAACATGTGCAGATCAAATCATCCGTAGATGTGTATTTGGCCAAGAAGCTCTTGAAATTCTCAAGGCTTGTCATGAAGGACCCACCGGGGGCCATCATAGTGCTAACATCACCGCTCGGAAAGTATTTGATGTCGGTTTCTTTTGGCCTACAATTTATAAGGATGCTTACGAATTGATCAAATCTTGTGATGCATGTCAAAGACAAGGCAATATTTCACATCGAGATGAGATGCCTCAAAATGCAATCCAAGTTTGTAAAATTTTCAATGTTTGGGGAATTGATTTTATGGGACCTTTTCCGTCGTCTAGAGGAAACAAATATATTCTAGTAGCCGTCGATTATCTTTCCAAATGGGTTGAAGCCAAGGCGCTCCCCACCAACGATGCTAGAGTAGTTGTTAAGTTCTTAAAATCCCTTTTCTCCCGATTCGGTGCTCCTAGAGCAATTATAAGCGATCGAGGGACCCATTTTTGTAACGATAAGTTTGCAAGAGTCATGTCAAAATATGGTGTCACCCATCGTCTTTCGACTCCTTACCACCCTCAAACGAGTGGTCAAGTTGAAGTCACGAATCGAGGTCTCAAAAGAATTTTGGAGAGGACGGTCGGAGAAAACCGTGCCTCATGGTCCGACAAACTAGATGATGCATTATGGGCTTTTAGGACCGCTTACAAGACTCCAATTGGATGCACGCCCTACAAGTTAGTTTATGGAAAAGCATGTCACTTACCAGTTGAACTAGAACACAAGGCATATTGGGCTCTTAAGCATGCCAACTTCGATTTAAAGACCGCGGGCGATCATCGAAAGCTTCAACTCAATGAACTTAGCGAGCTTCGTGATCAAGCTTATGAGAATTCGCTAATCTACAAGGAGAAGACAAAGAAACTTCACGATTCCAAGATAAAGAACCGAATCTTCAATGTTGGTGATCAAGTCTTGCTTTTCAACTCCCGATTAAAGATTTTCTCCGGAAAGCTCAAATCCCGATGGTCCGGACCTTTCACAATCACCGAAGTTTATCCTTATGGCACTGCCAAGTTGTCTCATGCCGATGGTTCGAATTTCAAAGTCAATTGCCACCGTCTTAAGCACTATTACAGGGCTAGATGGGCATCGTAAAGAGCTTCAAATCGAAGGAGGGCATCAGTTTGAGCCATGGCCCCTCGGGCAATACTAAACCAAGCCCTTTCCATGGCATTGTCATAAGCATTCATCTCCTCTCTAACAGCAGGGGGAGCCAAATGTGTCAACAACTCCCTGCATTCCTCAGGAGTGTCCACTCGAGACCTTCGGTGGATGGTCCATTCGGGAACATAAACAGAACCAGGACGGGAGGACTCAGCTCCATCAGCAGGATCTCCTAACAAATAAAACCAAGTTAGGAAAACACACAAAGGAATACGCAAGAAGAAAAATCTAGGAGGATATACAAACATACCAGCTAGGTTAGAGCGGATCACGGGAACAAGGTCTTGGACAACCGTCTTTTCAGGATTCCGGGCAGGAACGGGACTCTCAGTCAGCATGGTCTCATCGGCAGGATGAGTCTCAACCGTCTCTCCGTGTCCTCTTGACTCACCAAAGCTCTCATCGTGATCTACAGTATGATCATGGGTGGTGTTAGCAGAATCGTGATGAGGGACGCTGACATGTTCGCCTTCTCGAGACTCAGCAGTTCTCGCATCATCAACATCTTTTAGCAGAAAGGAGGGATTGGGTGCAACGGTCCAAAAAGCACTCGCGGAGGAGGCCTCCTCAGTAGAATCCTCCTCCTCAGCACGGACAGCAGAAACCTTACGCCTCTTTGGCTTCCCCTTTGAACCACCCTCACCACCAGCAGCTCTTTTTCTCTCGGCTCGCTTCTTAGCGGCCGCACGAGCTTTCCTTTCCCTAATAGCAACAATTTTGGGATCAGGAATTTCCACTTCCTTCAACCGGGCAGTCTTTTCCGGAAGAGATTGGTTAACAGGTAAAGGACCAGTGGTATGTGAGGTAATAGCATCTCGAGCAGAAAGGGCATCACCCTGTTCGATAGTAGCACCATCCAAGAAGGGAAATCGTAGGTACTCAGACATCGTGACAACTGCAAAGGGAGAAAAATGATTCAGGAAAAAGAAAAGCATACCCTCCAACAAGAAAAGGGGAAGGGGCCATAAATAAATAATAATGGGTCATTACCATTCCCCTCGGTATCTTTGAAAATTGGAAGAAATCCAGAGAACTCCCAAGTGGTGGCCAACCCGGCATGAAAAAGTAATCCGGAAGGTACGGGTCTAATATCGATGCTTTGATCGGTCAATGTCACAACATCAGAGGCGCGAAAGCCATCGGTAGGAAGAAGATCATGTATGTCAGAATCGTGATGCCTCCAAGCCATAGCCTGAGGAATAGCCCTTCGATCTAGAAAGAAAAACCTTTTCTTCCACCCTTTTAAACCGGAAAAGGTCTCGTTTAAAATCTTCCCACCGGATCCTGGACCAACCCTTCTCTCAAAGGTAAACCAATCCCCTTGTTTATCGATTTTATAAAACACTCGGAACAAGTTCACGGAAGGGACGATATGTAGACTCCGACAATATAGCTCGAACAGGGCCAGCCGAGTCAACCCTATAGGTACTAACTGAGAGATGTGCACACGGAAGTGGTCAAGCGCAGCCAAAAGAAGGGTGGAAAACGGCACCCTAACTCCAGAAAACTCAAAATATTGTTCGTAAAGACCTATAAAGTCATCCGTTAACTTATCCATAGTCCATTCGGCAGTAAGGGCCACCGGATGCAAGTCTAGAGGAATGTTATGCTTGAAGGCCAAAGCCTTCACATCCTTGGCAGTCATGGTGGATGAGTAGGAATGCATGTCAGACTTAACGGGCGGGACGGCCCTCGCGTTTTGATCCTCTTCGGACATTTTCAAAGATACCGGAGGGGACAAATTATCAAAAATAACAAAGGAAGGAGTATATACCTGAAAATGCGAGAGCAAAAAGAAGAAGAGACGTTCGGCTCAAGATTTTACACGCAGTAAAAAGAAGCGTTGGGCTATTTATAGGCAAAGCATTGGGCTTTGGGCCATGGCAACATGTCACACAGCTGGCAAGGCTCAATCTTGACCCTCCGTCGCAAGATGCACGCCACGCGTACGTCCCAGATAAAAAGGGACGAAAGCAAGTAATAAATTTTAACCCACTGTAATTATGGGTTTGTGCACCTGAGATCAATAACTTTTGTTTTGGAGTATAATGCTTTTCTAGAACAACTGGTTGTAGCGAGGTTGGTAAGTGACTGGAAATCCATCTGTGGACAAAAGTGTTATCTTCCATTCGCGTTATTAAAATAGTTTGCACCAAGTAACTTTGTGGCTTTTTGTAGCCATTATATTTGGAGAAAAAGTCCATGTGGACAAGTCAGTATGTGTGTGTGAAAGAAATATATTTAGAGGGAATTCAAGGCCGTCCCTAAATTTAAGAAATTTTTTGGGCCATGTGCGAAATTAGTTTTTCAAAAAGCTTTTCGAGAAGGAATGTTAGGGCATCCACTATATTGGTTTATGAAAAGGTTTATAAAATTTTGAAGATGTTTAAAAACTTGTACACTATAATGAGCATCAATTTCAAACTTGTTTATTTTGAAAAGGTCTAAGATATTGAACCTTTTCATAATTTTATGCATTTGATTATGTGAGAGGTTTATCAAACATGAAAAGGTTTATACATATTGAGAATAGGTTTATAAAACAAAAAGGTTTATGATTTAATGTCATAACATAAATATAAACTTTTTAAAAAGTTTACCATAGTGGATGCCTTTATATATATAAAGTGTCACCGTTTATAAGATATAATGTAATTAGTTATCTCATATTCAACATATTGCTCATTTAAGATATTTTCTTATCTAAATACTTTTTTCGTGGAAAATATGTGTGTCCATGCATATAAATGTTAACGAGACAAATTTTGAGGCCCCTAAAAATTTTAAGGCCCTGAGCGATCGCCCACCTTGCACACCCTCAAAGACGGGCACGAAGGAAATGATAGAAGAAGTTTATCATGGTATACTATTGCACCAGAGAAGAAGTCCGTTTATGGTGTTTACCTAAAACTTTATTAAAAAGGAAAAAAAGTATTGTGAAATGACTAAAATACCATTGTTGACTAGTCAAACAGGTTTCATAATGCACAATAAGTCTTTCGTCGGTTCAATATGCAAAATGAGATCGGAGAAATAGTACATAGAGCATAAATGGTGTTTACCATTTTATAAGTAGTTAATGTTTTAAATATAAAAACAATGGGTGAACGCGTAAACGGAGAGGGATGCTCCTGTCTGGGTTATTCTGTGAAAGTCGAGCCTTTTTGGCTCTGATCTAAATGGCCTAAGTGGTATTCTCGTGACCTTTTTTGGAGTCTTCACTGCCCATCCCAAGATGTTTGCACAATGAGGTTCGAACCCAGGTCTCGTGTGAGACCTTCGGGCTACACTACCACTTGCCATTCTGGATGCACTTTGGGTAAACTTAACCCGTTTCCACTTCATTATAGCTATTTATTATTTTACTCATATTTTTTCGTCACACAAAATATGTCTTGAGTGATCCCTGTACCCATAACTGGGTCAAATTTGCTACCTTTAGCATTTTGGCATAGTGAGTGGTGACAATCTTATATGTCCTGAGGGTGAGATGGATGCTTTTCCTCCATTTTATATTATACCAATGATCAGCACCGGGTTCCTTTATCTTCTTGCTGAATTTAGTCTCTATGGGCTTCTAAAATACATACAAGGTGCATGCCATATCGTATGTTTATCATTGCACCATAAATTAAATAATTATTTGATGAGATGCAACAATGTGTTAGGTTGGAACGTATAAACGCATGCTTCAGCATCAAAACAGTTTTTAGGTTAAGCGGAATTGAGATGGTGTATAAAGGATTTTGTTACATTTAGAGTATCTTGTGCTGCTACTTAGACAGCGCTACAGCTTGAATGGGTGCCTGACTTAGACTGATGCTGAAATCAATGATACATTTAGGGACAAATTGGATTAAGATATGCTTCTGAACATACATTTAGACATTAAGACGGTCAAATGTGGATTGAAGAGTCTAGGAATTTAATCATACTGGCATATATAAATTACGCATCACAAAATGTGGCATGTGTTGGTAGTTTGTACATAGGATAATCTGTTTTCATATTATTTTTTCTAGTATATATACTTATAAGTTATAACTGATATACATATCCCGGACCCCTAGATGCTCTAGTTTAAGCAATATTTGCTGTGGGATAAAAGGCTTGTAGTAGTTTTTAATTGATACTATTCTTGTTGTGCTTTCCAAGAATTCTACACGCAAATCATGCTAGTTATTCCTCAGCCTTGTGCTTATGTTTTGGCATGGATTTTGCTACACATAACAAGGCTGAAAATATATTTATTTTTATGTCGTTTGGTTACAGGTTTACCAGCAAAGACTATGATCGAAAGGTTTGTGACAGTTGGAGCATACTGCCTATTGAGGTCTTGCACGATCGAGCCATAGTGCATAATTTGGAAACATTCAATATTGATGGAAGGGTCTTTGGTTGAGACCCACTCTATACTCGAAGCTGGATATGTATTGCCTCCAGGAAGGAGGATTCCCACTGGGGAACTATGGGCTGGTAATCTAGCAAGTTTTGTGAGGAAACTGACTCATGAAAAAACCTTAGAAATCCCAAAACTTGATGTTGCCATTAATGATCCGAGAAAAGAATATTTCAACGAGTACTTGTGTTAGTAAAAAATGTGTGGTAGGGAGTGAGATGGATCAGGAACGCTTACTGGGCAGGCCAATAAGCTGTTGTTGGATTGGATCTTGTACTAGAGCAAGTAAAGAGATAACTTCCTGCACAATAAAAGTAAACTGTTAGCCTACCGTGGAGACGGACCCCACGATTAGACTCCAGCGTGAGAGTAAGAAATCATGTTGTCAGAGAATGTCAGAGTATGTGTGTGTAAAAATGAGTTAGTGCATTGTACCTTTTGGAGTGTCAGATGACCCTTATTTATAGGGGGTCTAGTACTAGGGTTTCCTAGTATTTCGCATACAATTTTAGTGGCCAGAGTGGGACCCTTGTCGAGAAAGGATCCGCTTGTAATCTTGAGGCATCCGGGCCGCAGCCAGCTTATCTCTGGGCTTAATGGCGGCTCGTATGTTTTGTTGTGTTGGGCCTGGGCCCAAATGTGTATAGTATGAATTAAGCCCGATAAGCCTGTTATTCAAACTATACGTCATCAAGTCCCCCAGTCTAGTTTGTTTGTTGCGTGCGGCGCTGCCTGTTGTGCGCAATAAACGTTACTGGACTAAGGTTCTGCGACACTCCTACTTCTTCCATGGTTATTTGCTTCTTCCGCGGCTATTTGTTTCTTCCACGGCTATTTGCTTTTTTGTGACGTTTCGTTCTACCTTTTAGGTGAAACGTGTGAGACGTGGACTCTTCTTGGCCTTTTGTCTTCTGACTGATTTGACTATGTGGCACACTTACTTAACTGTCATCATCATTTTTTACTTTCAATCCCATCCGTTGACTGGGACGTCATGGATACGTGTATCCATCTGAGATTAATTTGAATTAAATATGCCATGGGTATAAATACCCGATTCAATTTTTACTGTTTCCTTTTCATCTTCTCCTTTCATTATCGCCATTTTTAAAATTTCTTCAAGCTTTTTAACTATTTCCTCTACATTGTGCCCTTTTTTGAAGAACTTTTAGAATTTTAGGTTAGGTTCTGATCCTTTCTTACTTTTTACCATGAGCAATATTACAGACATTAAATCTGTTCTTACTCAAAAAGGTCTTGACACGTTTTTGTCATAAGTTTCATATTCCCAAGGATGTTCATCTGCAATTACCTAGTCCTAACCAAATGATACACGAAATGCCCATTGGGAAAATTGGTGTTTATACCAGATTCTTTGAGTATTCCAACTTCCGATTACCTCTTTCTACTTTCCTTGTTAATGTGCTTAAGTATTATCGCATCAACTTGTCCCAACTTTTAGTTATTGCGGCAGCAAAAGTTTCTCACTTCGAGATTATGTGTCGTGTTCATAATATTGAACCAACGGTTGGGTTGTTCCGTTGTTTTTATGTAAATTCTAAGAATAAAGGAAGGATGTCTTTTAGTAAACGTCCTGATAGTGACGTCGTATGTTATACCAAGCCCTTAGACTCACTTAAACATTGGAATGATCATTTCTTATGGCTCGACTCTTTTGCCTGTCTGGCTTCCTTTCCGTGGCATGCCGATAAGAACGTCTCTAGGGACCATTTTCCAAAATCAACTGAGTTTAATGCGGACGATTATGCTATCCTTGTTGCAAATCCGGCTCCGTTCCAGAAGTTTTCGGAGCCCTTCCTTTGTTTGGTTGGAATGAGTCGTTACTATACTCTAGATAAGGATACTTATCCGAGTTTCCTTCATGATGACAAAACGGGTGGGTGTTTGTTGTTATACATTGTTCACCTTGTAGTTTTTTGACCTTATTTTTGACTTATTTCTTTGTTTATGCAGATATGGACTTGTTTGCTTTTATCCAAGTTGCGGATCCCACTAAGGTAAAGGTTGGAGAGAGGGAACGTATTGAGGGGGAAGCAAGACTTCTGGATTCCACCATAAGGCGTGTGGTTTCGCTCCTACCGGTTGTGCCAGCCCGTCCTGAAAGTGAGTTAGAGGCAAGTGTAAATAGGTTATTTGACGAAGGTGGCAGTGCGGATCAAGGGGATTCCGCTGCCGGTGGTGATCAAGATGCTGAGACTGAATTAGTCACGGGGTTAAAATTATTACTGATGAGAATGTGGTCACTAAGAAGCCCAGGCGCCCGCGCAAGAAGAGGCCAGCGGTTACGGATGCTAGTGGCTCCTCCCACCCTCCCAAGAAACTACAAGGTGATTACGGAACTTCTAGTGGGGCTGCTACTGGCGGTAAATCTCCGTCTGTCCTTAAAGAGTTATTGGCAAGCAGCATGTTGAATGTTGAAGTTGGTGTCGCAGCTGTGGCGACCCTGCCTTTGGTTACTTCTTCGGTATCTGTCATGCCGGAGCATGAAAGTGATGCCCCTACTGATTCTATTATCGGGCTCAATCTCCGTACAATTGGTGCATCTGAAAGGTTTGTTATTTCTTTAGATTCTTCCCACCACTCTAGTACACATGCTTCTGGGGCTGAAGGTGATTCTATTATCAAGTCCGCTGTCATTCCTTCGGTGATGACCGAGGCTGTGGTTACTTCCCATGCCGTCAATGCTCCTTCTGTTCCGGTTCCGAAGATGGGTGCCAAGGTTACTTCTCCGGTTCATGCCTCTATGTTTCTTGATTCTGACTCAATAGAGACAGTAAAAGCGGATGCTGCGGGTCCCTCTTATTCTGCTAAACAAGATCTTTCGATGGGCTCTTAAGAGTTGAATGCTGAGACCATGCACCAAGTTTTTGTTCCGCAATGGAATGTGTTGAATAACTCCCTTTTGGATGATTCTGACGTTTCTCGAGAATTTGTTGATCACTTGGCTCCTCCCGCATTGTTCTCTCAAATTCGTGAAATAGATTATCATCATTTATTTACGGAGTTAAATGTTAGGACCGCTTGCCAAGCTTGCCTAAATGCGGAAGTTAGAATGCGGACCGAGTATTGCCTTAGTGAGAGGAAGAGGTTGGAGTCTGAGTGCGAGAAACAAGCTGATTTGTTGAAGGCTAAAGATAATGAAGTTGAGAACTTGAAGGCTCAGCTACTGCTGAAGGAAACTAAAGCCGCAAAGGCCTCTCGTCTTCGTGCTCAGGTTTTTGCCGCTGAGGCCATAGAGAAAATGCATGCTGATGAAATAGATGCCCTGAAACAAAGAAATGTGTCCCTTGAGAATGAAAAGGATTCTCTTGATGGGAAAGTCGCGAAGCTCCAATCGTCGGTTGCTGCCAAGGATCTTAAGCTTAAGGATTTGAATGTTGTCGTGTCTTCCTTTAGGTCCTAAAATGACGGCCTTGTGGATCAGGTATGCACCCCGGGACTTATATGTCTTTCATATTCTGCTCTATTTTCTCTTATCTGTTTATACTTTGTCATGATAGGTACATGCGTTGGAGACTACATGTTCCGGACTCCGTGGTCAGGTTTCAGGATATGAACGGTTGAAGGAGCAGATTGAAGAGTTCCAAGATGCTCAGAAGAACATTATTAATGATAAGGTGGCAAAGTTGGATGCTGATCTTCTGGAGATGACTCTTCATTTAGAAGAAAAGTTTTATCCTCACCTCCTTAACATCATATCTGGCCGGAGGTGGCTATTGACCCATGGCGTAAAGCTTGTTGTCATTAAGTGTCTAAATTCTTAAGAATATCTAACAGCTTTGGGGTCCGCTATCAGCCGTGCTATTGAGAAGGGGATGCAGGATGGACTGTCGGCCGGCATTAACCACGGAAAGGCAGGCAGGAGTCTGACATATATTGTTTCCTATAATTCGGCTGCGGAAGCGGACTATAACTTCGCCCTGCAGAGGCTCCGTGTTAACATAGATTCACCACATTAACAAGATCCGAAGGTCGGATTAAGTGAAATAGAAATCGAGCCATTTTATTAAGAGAAAAGAGAAAGAGATAGAGAGAAAAAAGAGAGGAAGAAAAAAG